>JAEMON010000003.1:32080296-32115475 GCA_030264115.1 Lygus lineolaris | reverse complement strand
GCGGAGAAAATGAAACACCCTATACTTATTTGACATTCAAATTCACGAGTCTTTTTCACAGACATTCCTTTCGAATTTGCATCTCTACAATATTTACACCTTACGAGAGTAAAAAGAAAGATTTCCTACATTTGGTAGGCATACATTACACACGGAAGCAAAATGACGAAAAGAAATTGTGAATTCAAATCTTTTCATTTTGAACTCATTCAAAATTGTTCAATTGGAATATTCACACATCCTTTATATAGTTACCTCTACCTACCTATATCTATTAGCTATGCATACCTTATACATACACACATATACGTATTCTAAGCTAAATATATCTATTATAAAACTTTGTATAGTCTATAGAACAGTGGTTCTCAACCTGGGGGACGCGCAAACGCACTTAGGGGGTGGGGGTGGGGGGACTGTCTGAAAATAAATGATGATAATAATAACATGGGATCAGACGATATTAACAGAAAGGAACAGACAGGCGTCACGAAACCAATGTGACAGATGAGTTCAATACCCAGCTACTCTGGTGCATGTCGCATTATTCAACGAATTTCTCTGTAGTAGCTTGTATCACGAAAGTTAACATTTGTTTCAATCGAGTTTCTAAGTCTTAAATCGTGTTCCCAAAATTGAGTGTTTTCACTATCGTGTTACTGACTTCTGTTGAAAGCGTAATTGCAACATGAATCAGAATCGCTATCCTGATCCGACTCTACGGTAGGTAGGTGGCGATGACATTCACGTGGGATCGTCTAGGATGTAGAGGGGGGCTCAAAACATTATCATGGGCATGACAGAGGAAAGGTTGAGACCCAGTGCTCTAGAAGGTACCAACATGACGTACATGACGTCTACGTACGTACGTTTCTACATGACGTAGAAAAGTGGAAGAAGAATCTTTATTTTGAAGTAGTATAAACTCAACATTATCTGTTACCTACGTTACTTTACTACGGTATATTTAGGTCATTGTTCTACAGTGGGAACGAAACCACTATCTGATGTAATCACCAATTTATTTTCATTCGCATTTTTTTTTCTTAAAATTTACTGTTTTTGTTTACTTGTACCAACATGGGGCGCCTGCTCGTTGAGTGCATACAGGTGGGTCACTTCCTTGCTGAGCAATAGGTAATCAATCTTACTTTTGCCATTTCTTCCTACTCTTCTGCCTTTCCCTTTCAACCCTCCCAGGCTCTCATTTTGGAACTTGGCCAGGAAAATCGTTCAAACAAACTAAGAGTATATAGAACCATCTCATATCTCGTGTCTCCATCTCGATTCCAACAATCCTATCTAGGACGCTCATATCCAACAACTCAGTCATCCCAAAATTCAGACAATAAGGAACTCGAGGACAAACCTCCACAAAAGAACCTTCACAGGACCTTTCAAAATCTTTCCAATAAGTAGGTTAACATCAAAATATGTTTAGGTACAACAATACCTAAGTATAACGAAGTAGGTATTCTATATATCGACGGCTAAGAACCAGCATGATATAACTCAAAATCCCTAACTTTTTAGGAGAGGAAAAAAACTGATTCCCTAACTACTTATAACGAAAAATTTAAAAAGTAAATTTTTCGTTGTATAAGTAAGTAGTCAGTGAATCATTTTGTTCCCTTTCCTGAAAAGTTAGGGATATTGAGTTATGTCATGCTGGTTTTTAGCCGTAGATATTATCCATATATCCGGAGCTGCCAACATGAATAACAAAAAAAAAAACATGGGAAAATAATATCCAGGGGAGCGAGTTTTATGTTTTTTATTTCTATGGGAACGTTTCGTGGTATTGTTATATTTTCGAATAATCGAAAGCAATATTTGAATAGTCGAATGGATTCGACAGGTCGTACTCGAACAAGAATAGTTGACTATTCGAAATAGCATATTCGCGTTCGTATAGAATACCTCTATACATATACCTCTAAATATAACTCTATATTTTTCGATTTGAACCTTCCTGAAGAAATTTGGTATGTCTGTCTCCGCAAATCCTGGTAAAACCTATTCCACAGTTTTCATCCGATTTTAATGGCCTTACTTACCAGGGATTGTGCGGGTTGGTCCGCTATAAATTGCAGCCATTTCGGATCAATTTTGAACTTTCGTCTGCATGCACAAACATGAATTTTCCACAATCACCAATTTCTAACGATTCCCCAAACTTGAAGGGTAATTGGGGGATGACTCCTCCAGATGACTCCTATGAATGGGGAACTTGCATGGATAGAAATTATGCATTTTGAACCTCTATCTGATTCAGCGCCCTCCAAAACATGTGCCAATTTTCAGCTTGAAATTACTGCTGGGTTTTCCAGAGAATGGGTTGAAAGGGAGCGCGTGACGTTATTTAGGTTCCGCAAAAGGGGGGCCCACCCAGCCAGGCGGAGGTCGGTGACGTCAGTTAGGTTAAAATTAAAAGACCCATTTACGGTAATTTCCATTCGTCGCATACCCCTCATATAGCACCTTTTTTGTAAAGCCTTCACTGAGGTTTTTCAAATTATAAAATAAAAAATAACCATGCATGTTCCCCATTGTGTCGTATTCGGAAGAGTCATCTACTACAGTAGCGGTGACGGTGACAGGCGAGGAGCAGCTCGGAGCAGTCACCGTTCCTCGAGAGAAAGGAAGTTCCCGGATCGCTGCCATTGGTGGGGGGCGCGTCTGGTTTCGGCGCCCGCGTCGTCCCCAGTCGTAGTGAACATGGCCAACCGTTCGGGTCCGATCTACGTGTCCGTCGCTCTCTGAGCTGGGGGTCCGATCTCCTCACCCCTGCCAGCTCATCTGCCTCTTTCCCCTTCGTCTTTAATAGTCTAGTGGCTCCTCTATCCCTACGAAAACTATACTAAATCCCAGTCCAGCCCTTCAAGTACAAGTATCCCCTCGACAATAATTTACAAAACTTTTTCCCAACCATCTCTCAGCAACTACGCGAAAGTGATATAAGTAAGTAGCATTCCTTGCCGGCTTTGTTCTTTATAGGTATTATTGTTCTTGAAACAATATCATATTATACATTGCAGTCCTTTATCATGAATGAGGAGTCCAATGACCTTCTCCAGTGAATTCTCACGTTGATTCCATACTCTTGTATCCTCGGATCAATATGTCGACGCAGTCGCAATATAATGTCCTTTGTTCCAGGTGCTACCGGCTCGCAATCTCCAGAAAGTGTGTTTCAACTTTTCGACCATCGGTGTGGTTTTGCGTTCGAACGGATTTTTCGCTGTGGAAAGTGATTTTTTACCGAGGAATTACAGTGTTTTCCGGTGAACATAACGAATTTTAGCGGTGTTGCCGGTCGTGTCGCTTTAGGATTTATCGTTGAAAAAAGTGCGGGAACGATGCAAGTTGAGCGGGAATCAGTGTCTCCGGACGTGGAATTGCCGCTGAAGAAGGAACAGGACGAGTGTCCGGTTGCTGAACTCAGCGGCGTACAGGCGCCGCAGGTCGCGCCTCCTCAAGGCAGCGCCCCTCCTGGTGCAGCAGCTTCTGCTGATAAAGCGGAACGCTGCAGCCAGCAGCCGTCCGTCGCTTCCCTATTAGCCAACAAGTACGTCCTCATCAATCCCACGGAAGGCTGCCCGCTCCATAAGTGCATCGACGTCGTCAACGACCGGGAATATGTGTGTAGGGTGAGTCCAAAGTCCACTTTATCCTAGTCATACTATATCTAGTCTTTGATGAACTGAGGGTGATTCATAGGTTGCTAAATAGGTAGGTAGGTACTTATCTAAAATGTATCAAAAAAATAAATAAATAAATAAAAATGTCATGAGTTCGTTGGCCAGAATTTTTGGAGTATTTACATACTCCAATGGATCAAAAAACGTGTTGTTTTAGGTTTTTCTTATGAATTACTATCTTAAAAATAGGAACATAACAAGTTAAATTCGGAATCAGCGCAAAATTTCCTATAAGAATCACCCACAAAATCGGTTGAACTATTTCTTTGAAAATTTGCTTGTCAACTCATGCTGCATGAATGTAACTTTGATGCTTCCAATTCCAATGAAAAGTTTCCTCAAATAACAAGAGGAAAAATCCGACTTTGACTGGCCAAAACAGGATAGGATTATCCGAAGAGTCTGATTACAGGGGTTCTTCTGTCCTAGTGTCCTCACAAGCATTTTCTTAATAGGTATAGGTACGTAAGTGTAGACATGCCCAAGAACAGTGATGTGGTAAAGATAGTCAGACGTCTCCCGGGGCATCTACCTACTTTCTTACAAAAAATGTTGGTAGATACAGGATTTAAAACTACCGGGGAAATTTATTAACCTGTCGATTAATGCATTCAAGCACTTATTGACGGTATTTTAGGGAGGTACAGGCATCGATGTATGACTACACAATGTCATCGATGGGTACAGTTCAAACTTTCGTCGATCTTTCAGCATTTATCTGTGATCGGAATGTGTGAGTTATGAGGAATAATTTGTGGCTAGCTGAGGTGCATCGAAAGCAGAAGAATGGCAATTTTGTACACCTACGTATGATTTTTGGGTTGATTGAAACGTCTAGATGTTTCATCTGTTTTATTTTTTTGGTGACGTTTCCACTAGTTGTCGTTACCTAATGGTACAAAGATTTAAAAAATGTACCTAGGTCCATTATGTTACTGGATAGGTATCCTTCTTTGACTTGAGGCCTGCCAGTCCAATCCAATTTACAGGATTATGGTTCTATATGTAGGTACAGAAAGTGATGTATGTTCCTAATTGTGTGATATTTGGTTAGTGCTTTAGTTTCGCTCAAAAATAATAGGCTGTGTTATTGTGTGAGAGGTAAATACGTTGGTTTTGGAGCGGTAGGTTGGATGTTATGGGGTACCTACAATTGTACCTACTTGAGGGGCACAAACTACAATAGTCCTCTCCAGCGATGAGTTCATCGACTTAGGGTGTTGATAGAATGTTAGGAGTCAGGTAGTGGCCAGAGGGTGACATCATAGGGGCTCTGTGCGTGACGAGGACCCTTATCTGAGTGTTTTTCCCATGATGTCACTTCGTCAAGCCCTAGTGCGTAGAACCCTATGCGTAACAATAAATTATTAGTCGAAGTCTTTGTTTAGGATTACTAACGAAAAACACGACTCAGCAATGATGTCACCGATCTTGAATCATGAACGAATTGCCTAATAAATGTCAATATTGGCAATAGGGTTTGCACTAGGTAGAACCTAAATACTTATAAAAATAACTAACAATTTGGAAGTTGCACCAGATTCCAGGTAGCTACTTATTACCTGCCAATTTTGACAGACTTCAAAAAAGGAGGGTCTGTTTACAGATCAATAACTTTTATATTGAATCTTGAAATGGTATATCGTTCTTTTTTAAACTTTCCACATTTTCCACGTATCTACCCATAAATATCTAGGACTCGTGGCATCCCGATTTCAAGTTCAGGTTCATTATGAACCAACTATTGGAAAAAGTAAGATAAGATAATGTGGTAAATTTAGCATAACCTTGGAGGGTACTATAACGATATAGCCGACGTTTCATTGGTAGAAATAGATCCTTCCTGTTACCTGACCAATATTTTCATATTATATTATTAGTTGCAAATAATGGGGAATTATCATCAATTTGATTCATTTATTTTTCTGAAAGATAAAGGCCAATAAGAAACAATAATGAAGTCGCAGGGCAAACATAGTGTACCTATCTGTAATCTTAGAAAATTAATTGAAATATTCATTATTGTAATATGGCAGGAAAGTAGTAAACGAATATTTGTGGATTTTAGAGGTCAATTCAAACATGATTATTGATTCACCTTGAAAATCTGTGTGGGGTGAAATGAATGAAATATTTCAGGTTCGGACATTTTCATAACTAAGTGAAACAAACATGACTCGCGTCCATGAGGAAATTTCATCACATCTCGAGACCCGAGTGGTGTCTAAACCTTGTGTAAACTTCATACTGTCTAGAATGATTTTTCATTGACACCACCTGTTGGGCGCAACCTCAAAAATTCCTTTGTTAGAAGGATGAATCGTTGTTCAATAAAGGAGAAAAATGTCATGATATGGAGGCTAAATTGCTTTTTTCATTTAGTTCATTGTTATCTCCAAGGTGTGCCTCTTAGTTGAATCAGATAAACGTATCAAAAATGATTATGTGAATTCTCTACACTAGGTAGGTACGTAGCTTATCATACACGTTTCATCTGTAACACTAATCTCACATGATGTAGGTAGGTAACGAGTGAGTAAATTTGGTAGGTGGGTCCTGACAATGTTCATAGTGATATCGTGATATGAATTCAATTCGAAGCAGTTTTTCTAAATAGAATGTGGACCTACTAAGGTAGGGGAGATACCTAACATTTTTTGCTTTCATTGGTAATAATTAGATGGATATTTCCGTGTTTGTCCTCTGGTGTTGTGATAATAGTTGTGGAAATAGATTCTTTCTTTTTATTGGCCAATCATTCGTTACACCCATCCTTAGTTTACGAGTGCCTTCGTAGAAAACTATTGCACTGGAGATTGGTTATCAAAATCGCGAACGTTTCACACGTGGTGTGTTTCTGATCTCGACCGTCCATTTTAGGAGAACATGCAATATTAACGTATTTGAAATGAATAAAAATATTTTTTGTGGGAATAATTTCCGATTTCCATTGTCCTTCGTAAGTAGAAAAAACACCACCCTGAATTGCTACTAATACTGTATGAAAATACGTCTTTTCCGAGCGGAAAGGTAATAAAACTCCGACCCGGCCGGTAGATGTTTTGCAAGTCAAGACCTTGGGCCAAGGTTTGCTCAACTGGCGCCTCCAAAATCGTTCGATCGAGCGCGAATATTCAACAACCTGCGTCCTTGGTTGGGCCACATTGCCATTCTTTTTAAATTACCGTTTCTTCATACTGTCAAACAATATTGATAGTTTTAGTTTTAATCTGAAAAAACGAATAATTGCAAACTATAACTGCAAAATATTTGGGTATATACAGCCGTCGAAAGTCCTGTGGTACCTACCTACCGTAACCCCGAAAATGAAATTGTATGATAATATTTAGATGGTAGTATCTGCGAGACAAGAAAGTATTTTGTAGGAACGGTGTTCCCATTCTCGGTTTTACAAGTTAACTTTCCCATTACATAGGTTACATAATGTAGGATTGAGGTATAAATTAAATTAAACAGCTGATATTTGAATGGATATTCATCTACGACTGCCGTTATTCGCGATCGTGTTTCTGCTCTCTTTTTCCCGTTCAACCCGTGGAGCGAGCGGTTGGACCCACAGTGCCCCGGGTGGTTTCATTAAATTCTGAAAATTCAAAACCATTTTTAATCGTTGAAAAACCCCTATTGAAAGTTTTCGAGGTAAGGCGTTTTGATAATTAGGTACATCCCTCATTTTCCACCCCTCGGACCTATACCTACCTATACCTACCAAATTTTATTCCGTGTTAGGTAACTAAACCAAGTGCCGCGGACGGTAGGATTTTTGTTAATACGTAATACTATTTTTGTATTCTATCCCTTGAAACGTAAAACTACAAGTTTTGCTTGGTTCCAAAGTTTTATGATTGAATATAATGAACCAAAGTCGAAAGACTGTATGGTTCAACTCAGTTTGAATAGGGAGGAAGAAATTTAGTCATCCACCGGAACATAAGTTGTTTTTCTGATCATTCTCGTATTCTCCCGAGTCAGATCTGTTTCTGAGTGATAAAAGATCCTCTTCAACGGGTTTACGACCTGATCGCGATTTTACTGGTCTATGTTTCCCAATTTCCAACTCATCTATGACAGATCAATATTATTCAGCTGTTATGGTTGTTATTAAGTACTGGTCATAAATACTTGCAATTATTGGAAGTAGATGCTACTAGGTAAGGAGAATAGTACCTAGTTCTGGTTCTAGCGTCGATTTTAATTTCAAAGTTTCTCCTCTCGCATAATGAACTTTTACCTGAATATTATTACTCAGGACTTCTAGAAAGAAACTCAGCCCCGAAAGTAATTTGAGATGATTTGCTTAGAGATAAGTTTGATTAGATTTAAACTTGTTTTCCGGAAATTGTGAAAGACGTGGAACTTCAAAGCTGTTTTTGTGGGTGATATCGAGAAAACACACATTTCGTAAAAAGTATAAAATGATGTCATAATGGACGCATTTTTTTGCCTTCCGTTGAAAACCTACCTACTAATACCTTCCGTTGAAAACTCCAAGTTGACGTTACCTACCGGTAAAGCCCGCATACATCATGTCGAAATTCTTTCGGGTCCCCTTCTCTGAATTCACCTTCGTCTCCATTTCACCGATGTTGATAAAGAAGGTTTTTCTTTCTTGTACCTACCTACGCGATTTTTAAAGGGACCGATCAGCTGGGGGCCATCCCATTCAAGACTCTCAACAATGAGACGAAAGCCGTTACCCCTCCGCCTCGCCCTTTGCTTGATTCCAAGGGCTACATCATATCGTCACCATTGAGTAGTAATGAAATGGGGGGTCGATTCCTTTCTCATGCGCCTGCGGGCGAGAAAAGCCTACGTGTGGTCGCTTAATGTTGGTAACTACATCATAGGTACCTAGTGTAGGGCGTAGGGGATCGTTCCCTATGCATTTTTTTACTTTCCATACTTGCTCTCATTCGGAAAAAAAAAGTTTTTTCATCTTTAACTAATATTGGAATCACGGAAAACGTATTCTGTTCAGATGCATTCCTCCCACACGATAGTAACTAGATTATTGTATGCCACCATTTCTAAGCTTTGATAGATATCTAACGTAGTCAAGTAGGATTTATATATTCATCCCCTTGTGGGGAAGATTATCTCAGGTGGTTAGATATTTATGCATTTTATCTCAGAAGCCCTGAATTTTATTCAAGCAACTTATCTAAACATCTCCCTGATTTGACTCGTCCCCCTGCATTTTTTGTTATTATACATATCTTATGTAACATATGAGAATGAGCCTCCTTTTGAATATTAATGAACGGCACTAATTCCCATTTTCCTTTCTTTCTGAGATTGTTCACTGCTACCTACTGGAAATAAGTGGACGGAAGTGTGGTAGAAGAATATGCCTAATGACCAGGGATGAGTATCCATTTCGGCAGTTAACTTTGATATTAAATCTTTTGGCTGATTATGGTTTATTCTCTAAACTTGCATGAAGCAGGCGTTTCGATGTAGTTTGCCCTTTTATCGGTAATTAAATTCTGACAATAAAGTTGTAGTTACTTATCATTCTATTATTGACGAAAAATCTACCTCCAACAAAGGTATTGAAGAAACAATAATTAATGAACCACTTGGATTCATTGAAAATGTTAGAGTAGTAGGTACTGCTGGTTGGGAATTAACTCTTCGGAAATCTTGCAATTATTTCTTGTCTAAATTGTTATCCATTGAGATAAATTATTGTAAAAAAATAAAGAAAACGACAATTACTAACCATGCTGTAATTGTTGAGATGAAGTGATAGGGGAATGGAGGAAGATTCAGCTTATTCCAGTATGAATGATTTAGTGTTTTATCAGAAATGTTGACTACTCATCGCGTCAATTTGGTTCTGTGACGAATCTAATGGGCAAATTGCACTGTTCGATTCGAGTTTTCTTTGGGTGACGTGTTCTATAATTATATTATGAATCGGCCATATACCTCCATCACTGCGTTGCTGGTTCATTACACCTATTTGATGTGATGTCAATGATGATTAGATATTCCTTGGGCTTTGCCATTGCTTGTATAAGGATCCTCAGCTCGATTAGCTGCCCACTTTGCATTGTTACCGACTCATTCCGTGTTAATTTGTAAGATTAGTAAATCAAGATTATGAAAGATCGTTTTCAAATGTTTATAGATGGATTTTCTTTTGGCGTTGCCTATAAACGCTATCGTAGAATCGTGTGCTATAGAGTTCGCTTCCCAATGCTACGTTGTGAAGAATGACTAAGTGGTTTAGAATGCATCGACTAAAGCATTTTTAGAATCGCGATTTTTTTTTGTCGCGATGTCCCGTCCTTTATTTAGATTTTAGTGCCGAAAAAACAGCATAAAACGATGAAGATGAAATAGCCCCAGGATGGGTTGTGGCTGGCGTACCAGACTTCCTCCCTATAAATGGGGCCCGCCACACCGTTTATTTCAAAATCAAATGGCAACAAGCGTATTTTTATCCCTTGGAAAAAAAAAGCCGGCGCTCCACTTATATTCAGAGATAGGAGGGGGGTGCAGTGTGTGCCAAATCGTTTGCGACAGCGCACGTAGGCGCCTGCGATATGACAAACACCGTATTTCTGAGCTCCCACCAATGCCACTCTACAAGGTTTCATTTGAATTAAACCGTGCCTTGGTAATCCAAACCTATCCACCTAAAAGTATTTTTACACCGATTTGTAAATTGGTAGGGTTTGAGGTTGTTTTTTTAAGACTGGATACGAAACCATCTATTCATGAGCATTGAAGACGTAGCTGGATTCCTTCGATATTTGGGAGGCATCATGGGCAGTTGGAACAAGATAAATGAGCCTTAATATTTTTGTTACGTAATAAGGAAAAAATTGTTCGACTCGTTACGAAAAACTACGATTTTGTAGGACGTTTTGTCTTATTTTTTGGCTACTGTTTGCCGTCATAGTAATGAGAGCCTCGCGTATGACCTCGAGAGAAGAGAAAAACATTATAGCCACGAGGGAGGAGTGTGAAGTGCTTTTGTCAGAACCCCCCCTGCATCCAACCCACCGGCGAATGACGCAAGTTCAAGGATTCCTCTGTCCGTTTTGGCGAAATCCCCACATCTCGACGAATATGACGCACATTTATTTTGGCCTTGATTACGTAATGAACAGGTTTTTTCTAATACTGATCAATATCTCTATCTCTATAAAATATTATAATAAAATCAGTAACTTGTGGCAAGCTCACGCTCCAACTGTTAGACGGATTTTGGTAAGATGCCCAAAGTATATGTATCGTCAGGAGAAGGTTTCTGGCTATTTGTTAGACCGAATGAATTCATCCTATTCATCCAATCGACCTGTTGATTCTGAATCTGTGTTTCGTTGTTAGCACGATGTTCATGATATTGTTATAGCAACGTGCAGCATTCTATTTGGTATGCCTCTCCTCTGATTTTGAGTCTCACAATCAGTATCGATCAATTACTTTCCAGTTTTCACACTCCTACAACTGCCTTAAACAAGTTATGAAGGCCTCGTGTAGGCGTCGTTTGTGAACTTGAACCTTCCGAGTCTGAGGAGTCAGCTATGAATTCGACACGCTTGCGTACACGTGGGAACGTCGGTGGTGATGGGCAGACCGTGTGCGATCAGGTGTCGTCCTTGGGCGGGTCACTTGCGCTGGAAGACGTTCCAGCAAACGTGATCTGCTTTTCATCTCTCCGAGGTCTCACGTTGCTGGTTGCTCACCCACCGTACAAAATTTTCCCAATATTAAAAGATTCATTAAAAATAGTATCCCACATTGTTTATCGTAGCGTTCTTTCGGATTTTCATGGATGGAAAGGAAAATATGGCCGTCATCCGACGTGATGTACCAGCTCTGTCAGGCAATAGGTTAATAATTAGGTAATTTATTTCTGACGCGCGAGTGATGTGAATAGATAGTACTTTTTCCAAAATCAAATTGGCTGGGGTGGACAAATGTGCAGTTTGTATCGTCCTGAAGTTAGAACTGTGACTGAAACTGGCATCTTGATTTAAAAACAAAGAATTATGTTAACTAGGGATGTTAACATCGATCTTCAAGTCAGAATTGTAAAGAATTAGTAAGGAATAGTTTTGGACAAAGTAGAAAAAAGCTATACATATTTATTGAATTTCCTATCACATTCAAATTCACTGATTGCTTCTATAAAACTTCATCAGTGAATTTTCGAAGGTATTCTCAAGATTATTCGGCGGTGAGGGGTGGGGTTTCTACATCGTTGTTTGAGGCCAATGATATCGATGGAGAAAAACATAGATAGTGTAGGTTAGTGCTTCGATGTCCATTCCAAATCTGAACGGAATCTATCTTGTTTTGAATGTCCCTTTCAAATCTGGATAATATCTCCGAGTTGTTTATCCCCAGAAGCCGCTTACTGATTAACCTCCGTTTCGAGAATTCCTGTTACGAAACAGATATTTTTGTGTTGAAATCGATATCACGTAGCTTAGCAGCCACCCTGCCAAAACACGTGACAGCCCCATTTCCACCTCCACACGTGTAGCTCCACGATGAGTTGAAAACCCCTCAACTTCCACTACCCTCAACCTAGGAATTTTATATTCCAGATAACGAAATGTTCGTTAGCACCACAACAGAGTTGACTTCAGTTAGTAGTTCTGCGTATAGTACAGTTAACCTATTTCGCGTTTCGCATCATCACAATAGCAATCAATATTGCATGAGTTCATACAATCGCTGATAGTTGAAATTGTATCGGTGTCATAACCGCAGTCCTACCATCATCATCTACCTAGTACAGTTGTAGGTACCTCTATAATACTTTTTTCAGATAATGAATGTTATATAGGGACTC
Source organism: Lygus lineolaris (assembly GCA_030264115.1). Classification (NCBI taxonomy): domain Eukaryota; kingdom Metazoa; phylum Arthropoda; class Insecta; order Hemiptera; family Miridae; genus Lygus; species Lygus lineolaris. The sequence goes on along the minus strand of JAEMON010000003.1, from coordinate 32,102,938 downwards.
CTATAATTGAAATTGAAAGACTCCAACATTTCCAGTATTCTCTCCAAAAATATTGTGTTCAGTTTATGAAATAATATTATTGAAGTATAGGTAGTGATTCTTAAAATGCATGGCGTGAATATAAGTACTATTATGTTTTGGGATCTTATAAATTCCATCTAAAGTTTTTTCGTTGGGGGAAATCTAATGTGTATTCGTGTTTGCAGGTTGTTGGAAGAGACTGCACGGGGCTGGTTTCCGCGCACTTCCGTCTCGACGGCCACCCCCGCATCAACTCCCTCCACGAAGTCGTTCTTGGGAAGGAGTTCATGTACCTCGTGTTCCCCGAGTCCTTCGGCGACCTCCACACCTACGTCAGGCTGCGGAAACGGCTGAGGGAGGCGGAAGCCAAACGGCTCTTCAGACAAGTCGCCGAGACCGTCAAAGAGTGCCACGAGCAGGGAGTTGTTCTCAGAGATCTCAAACTCCGCAAATTCGTGTTCTCTAATTCTCAAAGGTGAGTCTCAATTCCTCTATTCTGCTGCGGCACCGGTGCTGATGGCATTGCGGCTGAGGTGCTGCTTGGTTTGCATGAGATGACTTCGTTGAGTTTCCTCTCCATATATTTTCCCACAAAATATTCTACTTTGGGTAGTTACAAAATTCTTGCTTCTAAAAACTTAATAGCTTCATCGAGTTCTTAACGTTGGTTAACCGAGTTCTTAACTTGTAGTTACCATATTCAAGTTCGAATTTAAAAAAAAAAAAAAAACAGTTCGTAAATATTCGAAATATTAAACTCCTTCTGTAATTATTTGAGCATGCCAAGCTAATCTTGAGTAGGTATACTCTCGTACTTCAATTTGACAATAAGTACCTACTTATTACTTGCTTGTCATTCCTTCTTTCATTTAAAAAGATACCTACCAATAGGTATTCGGAGGGAAGACAACTCTACCTAATTGAAATAGTTGTATTGCATGAATAGAAAACCCACACTAATGTACCATTGCTCTTCCCAGCGAGTAATAATCCAAGTCTAGATTTTTCCTTTCTTATAAATTCAAGTTATAAGTTCTCTCTCTCGTACATTTATACGTAAATATAGGTAGCTATACAACAAATTTTTACGATCCATTATAAAGTCGTTAGAAGATAAAGATCAAATAACTCCATCGCTCAGTAGAAACTTATGTCAACTTCGATCGTGAAAGACAGGTATTAAAAAATTACGTTACATAGGTACGCGCCGCATGTTCATTGTTCAGGAGGGTTTTATGCCTATATACGACGGTTGCGCTACTACTGAATTACTGGTTGGCCAACGGCTGTCTTCCATCCTAGTCTTCTCTCACCAGGAAGACGGCTCTCCAGATGATGTGCACATCGCGCTCTTGACGGGTTCAAGGTCCGCCGGCCCGGATGGCCCAACAGCCCTTTCTGGTTACCGAAGCCGGCGCGGTTGCGACAACCAACGTCTTTGTACATCGTGTACCCTCTACTTCTACTACTCCGTTGCGTTGCTCTAGGAGTCCTCTGCAATTAATCGTGTTTCTGTTATCATTATCGTATTCGGATATATACTAACAGCATTACACTCAAGTTTCCAGACTTGCTAGTTAGTAAAAGACTCGATTCACTCATATACTCGTATTCAGCTTTTCCCAATCAAATTCAACTTTTCCCCCCAATCAAATGAAACAATTTCCACCACTGTGATGCGTTTTCCATTCAAACGCATGTGAAAACTGTTGAATTTGATTGGAAAAATGTTGAATTTCATTCAACAAGTAAAATTGTAACCTCCTACAGAGCTTATAACAATAACATAACAAGAAGTATAACTGATAACAAAGAAGTCCCTATTACCCCGTGAAGCTCTTTACTCAATAGACGAATTTTTCGACGCTATTAGGCATTGGAGCTAAACAATGTTTTTATTTTTTCAATTCTTAACGTATTTGAATGTTTGTCACCGAACTTTAACAGTTTTTAGTGCATTATACAGCTATTTTACAGAAAAAAATGTATTGTACTTTATTGACAATGTAATAGGTCCGTACCGGTTTAGAGGTCTTACAATAAAATATGTTGTTATTAGTATTGGGGAAACGTTTAATTTGATTGAGATAATCCATATGAGTCTTGGTACCTACATCGTTCTCCATGTCCTTCGTCACTGCGTTGCTCCTGATAGTTCACAGCAATAGAAAATCAACAGCATAAATGCAATTACTAGACATGTTTGAATTGAACAAATTCACGAGGTTTTTTCAAATTTGCTGGTCAACCAGCAAACGAGGTTGCTCCAAAGAACAGAGTTTTTTAGATACCATTTTTCAGAAATCTCTAGAATGACTCAATCCATGGACGGCTAGGTCAATGACCTCCCTCTCAATAACAACTACAAGAGATCACTTGTCCGTTTGTTGTATTTCTCATCTTCCCATTGTTCTGGATGTTGGTGTTTGATGTTTAGGGCTAAATAACTGTGGTTGCATTGATTTGTGAGTTTAGTTGTTCAAGATACTTCTCAAGGCCTATCGACTAGGTGACTAATAATTTGAAGTACGGTTTAGGTACTGTGGTGGGCTTTTACACTGCTGTGAACTTCTAAAGAGTATTTGGTCGTGTTCTATCATAGTGCAAGGTTGCAAATGAAAGAAAAGTTATTGTTTCCGAAGGATTGTTTTATTCGAAGGTTGGTACGTCTGCGATTGTTTTTTGTTTGCCGGTGCGCGGACGACCCCCAGCGAGGTTCAGGCGTCCAAGCGTCCAAGGTCGATGGCCGCCAAGGCCGCTCGACCTCGCGTTTCCTTCCAAAACTTCGCTTTGCTCGCGGGCCCGTATGCCCCTGCCACGCCCCCCTCTTGCTCAATCCATCTGCCCCGCTAGCTCTTCTATTTGACCTCTGAACTGAATTGATCTGGATTCTTGGTGAATTCCCTGATATCTAGAACGTGTTGGAAAATCACCGCAACAAAATGAGTAATGAAATCTCCTGGAGGTACGTCATGCAATGAAAGCCTTTTATTGAGATCAAGGTGTGTAAAGAGCACTCACTACGCACCTTTATTGATGATGAGGTTTTTAATCTAATCTGTGAATTTAATTGATTTGGAACATTGTTGCTTATATTACCGATATCCGATATTATGCGTACTATCACTGGAAACTGTGAAAATATCAAAGTTCTCCGGAAATTTGAGTACATAGGCCCCTACCTACTTCAGTCACTTTTTTACCTTCAGCTGAGTAAAAATAGGTAATCTTTTCTGCTATTGATGGAAACACTCTTCTGTTCACACTACAAGTACGGACATGTAAGGTTAATCTGGACAAAGTCGCCTAATTCTGGTTGGCCTCCAGCAAACTCTCCCTAGACAACTTTTTAACGATTTGCCGGTCATCGTTTGAAAGCTTGATTGTTGGCAAAGTTTTGTTTTTTTAGATCGGCATAATTTTTTGTTTTTTACTTACCTAGTTTTTGTGTCTCAGTCAATGTTCCAAGTTGTCCTCAGGTTTTTGTTTACTCCCCATTTCTTTTTCCGTGAAACTGGTTTCAATTCGTTTAACCCACCAAAAAGGGGGGCAAGCGCCCCCCAATTTTTTTCTCTTTATATGATCTGAAAGATGAGATGTGAGAGAACATAAATTTAAAATTTGACATAAATTGCAACATTGGTAGACACGAAAAATTCAAAATAACGTCATTTTTTGTCCAGGTTTACCTACTTTTACGGTACCTAGGTTTGTTACGAGTTACGAAATCTTTTCTGCTCGGGATCTTGGTTGCATTCTCTGTATCAGAAGCGCACCGAAAGACTAGAAATGGATTTTTCATCATTGAACTTGAATGGAGTAAGCGTACTACATGATACCTATGGCGTTGTTCACTCCTATGTTGGAGCTAAACAGATTGTTAGTACGTTAGTAGTGGATGTGATTATGCGTTATGATTATGACAGAGTAGGTAGGTATCGGTTGACGCTGTTCAAGGGCGGGAATGCTTGCGTAGGATTTGAATGGCGGCCGTTGGTTGGGGAGGGCGGGGTCCCCATGCGTTGCGACATTGACTAGCTCAAGATGAGGCAACGGGAAGTGTTACACATAAGTCTGTCAATGGTTCTTCCTAGTGCTCTGCAGGCCCTAGGCCCTACTTATTGGTAATCCTACGCCAATTTTACTCCTCTACTCAATCGGAGTCAACAGAGCCTGTAGTTATATCTTGGTTCTTGTGATTAATTATGTAGTACATAAGTTCATTTCACGACATTTTAGATGTTCATGATGTACCATAGGTGCCTCCCATTTTGCTAGGATGCTTAAAATCAACATTTTTGGGAGTTGGTAGATGGTCTGTTATGCGGTTATACTCAATTTTCACAAAAATAATTACTGTGTACCTATATACAGAGGTAGTGTTATTTATTTGCATTTTGGATCAATCCTAAAAATGTATTCCATCCGTTCCAATAATAAATCATTCAACAAACTGATGCGTTGATCACAATCTTCGTCGTGAAAATTTATTTCGTAGCTACAAACACCATCTGTGTATTGATTTACGCGTTGAAGGCAACCAGTTTGCCAAGCTCAGATCTTGCAGTTGCCGAAAGATGGAGTAAGCGTTTCGAGAAAGAGAATTTCGACAAAACAGTCGGGGGTTGGATCAGATCACGAAACGAACCAGAAGGGCAAACGGTCGCGTCTGTTGATGGAGCAAGACGTACGAGCTACGAGTAGGCACCTCAGCCTGCGTTACCTCATCTCTCCCCTTGCTCACTACACATCGACCCACCAGACGTAGTATTATGTATCTTCAATACATGATTATTGTTCCACTCGTGTTTTCTACTAGTAGATGAATATCCCAATCGTTTGCCCAATTATTATCAAAATACCCAAGCATATCTAATTTTCTCAAAATTTCCCTGAAAGATGGATACTATGAAACCTCGAAAAGTAAGCATAGATCCCTGACCATCTCAGTAGACCCTCGACATAATCAATGCCTCTTTGAGAATCGAACCTGCATGGAGCCGGCTACAACCTCGCTAAGAGAAATAGGAAGGTAAAATTTGTTGATAATTTGTGAGCTACCACTCAAAGTAGGTACCTCGAACCTTTGAACCTTGATCCTTCTGACGAGTTGACTGGGCATGTATTACATGTCAAAGAAAATCCCGGAAAATTGGCCCGCAATCTTTCTCTTTGCGAAATGTATCTGTTCTTGAAAACTTAATGGGGACACCCACAAGTTGGCGATATGATTTCCTAATGGATATTCCATTTAATAACATCCCTTCCGTTGAGTCCTAAAAATGTAGATACAGATTGGTATTTTTGGGTTTATCTGCGTAAAATACATAACCTATAGGCGATTAAAATAATAGAAGGTATGCAAAACTTATTTGTTCATTGTGTTCCGTCTCTGGTACTGACTCGCTTCGTTATAAGTCCAAATCTAGACACACCCTTACGAATATGTACCCTAAATGCCTGTTGAAGTTCGATCGTATACAAGGTAATTGACCTTTACCGAATAAACATGGTGCTAAAGTTGTTTCACTGCAGCAGGCAGCCATTGTGACCTATCTGTCTTCCCCTGGTAGCTCCGACGTCGAAATGCGGACGTCCTTTTTAACGGAGCTAAATTTATCTGCGTTTCATTTTCGTCCAGAGGATTTCGCAGCAGGCACACTAACCCCGTTTCCAAGATTCCGGCTATCGTTAGGCAATCATTCCGTTCCACAGACGGTGTGATCTGTCTTCATATTGTACCATAAAGAAAATGTCACGTTATATGAAAATATTTGAAAACTGTTTCTCAAAAAGTTTTGCACTATTTCCTTGATTTTCAATTTTAAATTGTATACGAAATATCGTGGAACCATGGGGTATTTTACCTACTGAATGACTAACGTTTACTGATTACGATCATCCAGTGATTCTAATTCAAAATTAGGTAGGTATTTCTCACCATATTCATTTGCTGTTTTAAAACACTACTTATTTATAATTTGTAGCATACGGCTCTCGTGACAGAGGTACTAATATTTTAAAGTTTCGTATCATCAATTTACCTGACGTAGTCCTTTCAATGAGCATTTTCAATAATTGCTGATGCCCGTGGAACTATTTGTAATCCTAATGAAGCTACACTGTATGGGCTTGTGCTTTACAATTGCCCTGCAACGGAGTTTGCACCTCATGCTGATATAAAAATGGATCTCTGATAACAAACCTCATTCTTCTCAGTTTGTATGTTCACAATGCTCTATTTCTAAACTTCATCTTCTAGGAAATGGTACCTAGAAGTCGAGTGCCATACCAATTATCAACAGTAGCCCAAAACCAAACCAGCCGGCATATGGGCCTAGTCAGGCTCTAGTCGATCTCTTGACGGTGTTTGCCCAGAGCTTGCCGGCTATGTTGCAAGCCCCAGACTGCCAGCTCAGCCGAAGGTCCCTCCCCTCTTCGTCCGTGATGAAACTCATCCTTACCTAAAAATCTATTACCATTTCCCAAGGCCAACACCCCCACTCACTCACCATTCCGTTCCCTTTAATTTACAAACACCTTCCCTCGTGATACCGTGTAATCCAATTTTTTCTCAAGTTCAACCTTTCACTACAGCGAGGGTGTGATGTGGTACGCCTTCATTTTCTTCATAGATGAATCGGGGCGTTTCCTTGTTACTTGGTAAGCATGAAACGAGAGCATATTTAGGAGCGTTCACCTGCCGACTCTGTATAATTTCTTCTATTGTTGATTCGAAACAATATTGATTTGATGTTGATCCACCCCTTCCCTCAGGTGTATGGCTGGCATCTTTTTCGAAATTATCAGCACCCAGTGTAAGTCAAGCCCAATATTTGCATCAATTTCCTGGCTAAATTAGATGGAATACCTATTAGCTGATAATCGGCACGTCGACCTCCGCCTGAATCCAATTATGGTCAAAGTTTTACTGGGTACTCTTAGAATGGCCTATCGAGTTTTCATCAGGCTATTTTGTTGTTACTAGTCAAGCGAAGAGTTTGAGTCACATTTCTCGTTTAGTTCCGATTGCGACAGAGCGTCCGATGCACCGGTGTAGAAAGAGAAAGGTCTTACGTCACCTGACACATTTCACCCTAAATATAGTTGCCCATGTTCCATCCTCTCCCCTCCCCATCACACCAACAGCTAGACATTCACTTCTGGGACCTTTACTTCCCCATCGGGTCCTACGTGATGTCCGTCAAATGTTGGTATCGCTGTATTATCATTCTAGCCGACAGGAGGACACTGACCCCTGAGGTTTCACAATCCAGGCTGACAATTAACCCGTTTTCCAGGGCATCGTCTTGGAAGAGGGAGGTTAGTCACCGCAGTCAAGTCAGCTATACTCATCATGATGTCATTTTTAGGTAGTTGCAACTCAAGATTGCTCTTCTATCTCCTTCCTATGATTGGGTTTTGAATAGTCAACTAAATTTTTATCATTTACTCGGATTTTATTATTCAGGTAGTACCGGGAGTGTGTTGAACAGTTTTTCAAACTTTACTCAGGCAATATTTTACCAATTTTATTTCTGTTTTGTAATTCTTTTTCGAATCTCGAGGGCAATGTGCTATCCAAATTTGAAATGTCTAAAATTTGTATTTTGACATAAATTTAATACCTATTTGGAATTTGAAAAATCAATAGATCACTACTCTTAAGAATTCAATAATCGAAAGAATGCCGAAAACAGATTTGAAAATGATCGATCATTGTCGGAGAAAAGTCTGAAAAACCTTTCAAGGCTAAACTGGTTATGGGAAGGGGAGGGGGCGGTTTTCCTTTTTATTCAACTTATTTGTCCCTAGTAGTAATAAGGTTTTAGTAAGAGCTCCTATAAACTCTTTGGTAGCCAGGATTCAGGAATTTTTTAGGATATTTTGGACCGGCGGCGAAGGTTCCCCCCTTAATAATGATGAGATCATAGTACTGCTCCCCTGCGCTTGTTTGTACCCAACAGAATAGGTATTTAGAAAAAGAAATTTCATTTAGGGTTCATTCCCTGATAAACGATGGCATGAACCAACTAAAACGGGGTTTCTTCTCTTACATATGGAGTGATACTCGTCGAACGGTTAAACAACACATTTATGTAGTAGTAAATTCCATCATCATTGCTTTCAAGTCTTGACTGACATTTTAATATTGACAGTAAATTATGCTACGTACTATAATTCACATGAATATATCTATTCGCAAGCAAAAACGTGTAGCACCATTGAAAGCTTTCTAAGATTGGCCTTGTTGAATCAAGCCTCATTCCTTTCAAAACCACGGCGAGGAGTTGCATCGTGTTGCCGTATGAAATCATCGACCCTGGCATTAGTGTTCTTGCATTAATTTGTTTGTCCATCAGTCAGTATGTGCTGAGTTCCGATCAGCATGTCGAATCGCTTCGAGGTAGAGAGCTTCAACCGTTGTAATATAAACGTAAACCGTTGTAAACGAAAACGTTATCTATTTCCAAGGAAATAATGAGTTAAATCGATTTCGACCGTTCTCTGATTGAATGACCCATGGCTGCCCATGCAACATTTTGGGTCAGAAACTTATTGAATTGAGGTTCAAGTTCCTTCTCCTCTCGGTAAAGTTTCGCAGCGGAGGCCTACGAACCGAGGCTATTTCTTTGAATTCTAATAGGTTGGACACAGTCCCGTTATACCCCAATTTGGCATGTATTCAATATAGCCTAATACCAGTTACGCTATTAGTTACCAGCCCCAAGTTTTGAGATTGGTCTTACATCCGATCAAACTTGGAAAGCTGATTTTTTCTTGTTTATTCATTGGTTTCAACTTATCCCAATTGGTGAAATTATATGGTAGTAGTTTATAAAGTTGTTTTGGATAGCTCGGGCACATATGGAACACAGAAATGTTGCATCCATATCCTCAAGCAGAAATCTAACTGGTAACACCCAGGAATCCAGCTCTGCTTGGCACCTTGCTCGCATCGCGGTATTTGCCGGACGGAATCTTCCTTCCTGGGACGTCCTTCCACCGACGGCCGGTAGAGTATCTTTGCCGTCCATTTCCTAACACCAGCCTCGGACTGGTTATGTTGTGGCCCCCGCCGAGTCATTGCCAAACCCTGCAGCCCAAGGGTTCCGATTGGGCAAGCAACAAACCAGAACTGCTCCAACTCACAACCTGCCGGCTTCTGACATCGGAGAAGGATTACAAACGAAACTGGAGCCCTCCACCCCCTCCCCTGGCCACCCTACTGTCCATTGTGGCAACACTCACTCTCCTTGCTTCACTTTATTTCTGCTTAACCCATTCCAAAACCCCTCTCATCGTTAAACTGGTCTTTACCTTACTGGTGTACGCTGCAAAACTATTGCAGCAGACATTGATTCATGTCAACTTTCAATGCAACACGTGAACCAACCAACGACCTTTTTCCATGCTCAGATGAAAGTGAAAAATAAAATCTTCAAGGACCGCAGCGTCGTCCGTTACCAGGATAAGTAACGTAACTATTTTATGTGATGTGAACCTATCTATCTATTGAAGCGTGTTATTACCATCGTTAAAACCGAAATGATAGAGAAGAGCGAAGTGTTGCTCAACGGTTTTATTTTGTAGGCGGTTAAAAGAATTGAACGCCAACATCTTAGGTACATTGTTTTTGGGATGTTGCAAAATTGATATTAAAATTTCGTCACTGCAAAACTATTCATCCTGCAACAACAAAAGTTAGAACCTCAGAGGAATTCTATTTAATTTTTTTTTTTTTTGCGCATACAAGGCTCTGCCTGGCAATAAGATGTCGTAATATTTTTCATCGAATATTCACATGAATGTATCTAGATGGTTTGGAAGGTACTTCGTAACGCCTTGTTTTTCAATGAAATAGGACTCAATTCATGTAGTTTTAATTTCCTGCACACATGATCACAAGAATTTGAATTTATAATTTCCGCGTTTTCCCAAGTCGATTTTAAACTACTTGATTTTATGTTCAAGGCTCAATTTGGACTTGATTATGGTCACTTTGTTTTTTTGTTTTTTTCCCCTTTGGTAGGCGGTCTCAGATTCAGATTCGTTGAATCGAATTATAAGCCGAAGTTTACTGTCGACTGCCAGCCAATTTGAGCGTAATAGTATTAAGCTTGTTTCAAATTAATGATGCAGGCCAAGATGTCATGTGATTCGTTTGCCTGATGAAGAAACTGGAAGGAAACATCATTGGGCTCCATATTGCAGTTTTCTTTACTTCGTGCGCTCTTGATATGAAAGCAGGATTCCTTCCATTGCAGTTGAGAGCCACGCCACTTTGGATTTCTCTGTTTTCCCAAACACGCGCGTCGAGAGGCCAGATCTGGAGAAGCGCCGCACAGCGCTGTCCGAGTCGTGCGGGTCGAACCACAGGTCGAACGCTTTCTTTCTCTCCACTAACGACTCCCACCAGCTTTCCTCTCAACCGGCGAAAGTTCTTTGAACCCTTCTATTTTCAGCAATTCATACCGCGTTACGTATATAATTATTCGCATGGAAATTACAGGACAGTCTCCAAGAAAGCCGTTGAGTGACCGCGCCGTGATGGCAGCGTGTTAGAATGGATGTGTACCGATTCGCAAACTGTTAAAGGGAAATAGAGTCCTTTTCACACTCTCTTTGTATGTGAAACATCGTAGGGTAAACACACCTTTTCAGACATTATGAAGGAACTTAGCTGTAACTTGTACTTACAGAGAATTTGAAATCCATTCAACGTGCCAATTTTTTGTGATGGTACGCTCACTTGCCTTCCTCGCTATTCCTTTCACCTCTGGTAGCACGATGCTTCCAAGATCTTATTCTTGTATTGTGTTATTCATTATTGGCAATTTTTTGTAATTACCACCATGAAAAACTCCTGCGTAATCTCGTACCTACCTACTCTGTGGATCTGGCAGTGGATTCTAGGAAAGTTATCTCAGGAAACAAACAGACAAAAAGTCCCCCTCTGGGAAAGTTTTCTAATAATGTTCATTTTCTTTTGTTTAAATAAGTAGTATATCACATTCATGTTGAAGATTTACACTTACGTTAACAACTAAATAATATCAAATTGCAACTAACGAAAACTGGGAAATTTAATCAACTTTCAAATCTTCATTTAATACGCTGTTTATTGGTAGATACGACTACAACAATAATAAATTAACGCAAATATTATTAATATAATATAATTAACATATTATAAAGGTATATGTTGTTGTCGAAGTCTATGGGCACATCAGAGCTCAATACTCAATCTACAAAAATCATTCCAACCCCCATTGTCAACATCACGTCCAAGGTTTACTTAAATTGAGATCATTACAAAATCCAGTCCAAGTAACGATGCAGATTGGAGACGCGATTTCGATACTGCTCCAGAAGGTAGATGCAATTGAGGATAGGAAGGGGGGACCAATAAACATGGAAACAAGCCCTTGAAATCTTTGCGTAAAAGAGAGACAATGCTTTTTTAGAGGCCAAGTCCTTGTCCCACTTGGGAGAGAGGCCGCTCCGTCCGCTTTTGGCCTTTACTTGTGTCAAAACCCCTCGCCGGGTCAGCTTCCCCAATACTATGAAATAGGCACCTCACCTACTCTACCAATCTCCCACTGGAACCTCTTGATCTAGCATTTCCCCTAGACCTAGACTATGTTGCCCTTCTCACTCCATTTCTTTCCATTCGTTTGGCGAAATCCGTGTTTCAGCATCCTTTACTGTGTTACGGTCTTGAAACGTAACTAACGTAACTTCTTCGTAGGGATCCAACATTTGCCCAGAAAAATTCGGTCTTCGAATTTTGGTGTAGTTTCATCACCAAAAGGATGGACAGGTTCCCGCATGACGTCACGTTATCTGGGGTTGAGGGTCTGATAAGAAGTGCAAGGGTTGATGACGTATGCGTGTTCAACCCGTTTTCACCCACTTCCGATCGACGGATACCCATCTTTTGATTCACCTTTTTGGAAAGCTCTCAACGACATCTATATCTCAGAATTATGAACAAAATCGACTGGACTACCCCATTATCTTTGTCCGAAGCTTGGAAGTCAATGTTATCACAGTTACACAGTACAGCATAAGCAGTATCAGTATGTTACACAGTTTAGCATAAGTCTCCCTCAAAAGGCCTAAGTTCAACCCCTATCTCCATATCTATAATAGGAAGTAAAAATACTGACTGAGGAAAGTTTGGTGAGTTACATAACGCTGTAACCTTATTTACTGTTATTTATCAAATCGTCCGCATCTCGTCCTTTTAGTTTTGTTTCGTCAACTATAAAAAATTACTGTCATAGATATAACCGAACCCATCAGAAATATAATCGTCGATTTATTGTTTCATAACGGGAGAATAAAAATAACCGACGAAAAAATGGGAGGAACAATGATAAAACTTATCTCGGTTGGCTCGCTCGAACACGCGCGGTTTTCGGTATTCATCGAGATAAGACTGTCACGAGGAGGACAAAGGAATTTTGGAAAAATAATTTTAAATTTAACAGTGATATTGCAAATACCGCCATGGAGTAGGTTACAGTGGTATTGCAAATACCGCCATGGAGTAGGTTTTGTTCGGTAAATCTCTCGCATGTTTGGGACATTTCCGACTTGTTTTGCCCTGAGAAATTAGGGTTTGCATTGATTTCTTTGTGGACAATATTGTGGGTTGCTGCAGTTCTGTGAAAAACCGTCAATTCCTTGAAATGAAGTTTGCTTCTGAATTGAAGATGTTCACGCATATGTATAATCGCCCAGGAAGACTCAGGAACGATCATGACTCCATCTTTCCTCACCCAGGTGGTCATCGTCATCACCCAAGAGCCTAGGTGGGATTAGGAGAGCAAGTCAAGAATTACCCCACCGTTGCAGTTTTACTAAATTCTCAAGTGTGTCCAATTGCTTTGATTAAACAGTTTAATTAGCCATTAAAGTTTTGCTGACAAGTTGAGTTACCCCATTAGAACTAATGAAAAGCGAAAAACGTTCATATGTTTTTGCACCGTTGGATGGAAAAGATTGAAAATCGGATGATGACTTCAGAAACTCATTATAATGAAATCTGAATGAGAGAATAAGAAATACTCGTGCAGCACACCGCTCCAAGTAGGTTAGAGACATCTTCTTGAAATGCGACGGGAAAGCGCTATCAGCTCTGCCCGGGAAAGCGTGACCTTACGGCGCGAAATTTTTTTGTCTGGACGATTCCGCTCGACGTCCGCCAGGGCATCGCGAAAGTTTCGATTCAAGAAGGAAAACGTACATTTTATGGTGCTAGAGTCATGGAGGGGAAAGAGCTCATGGGAATGAGTACGGGAGGGAAATTAGGGAAAGTTGGCCGCACTAAAAAAACGAACCTCTGGTAGGTACGAGTTGGCGCTCTTTGGTTGAGCTTGAAGGTATATTGGTAGAGCCGTTTGGTGGCATAATGTACGGTTGTGACTTCTGATCCAGCCTAGAAAGCTAGTCTAAGCTCTTCTTCGCCTCCCTCATGCTAACTCTCTGAAACGCCGTCGGTGAATTATTGCTAGTACCCATTTTCCGCATTCGGATTTGGCATTATATTTTGTTCGTCATCTTGACGAACTACAATGGCATAAGTGAAAAGTGTGTCTATACCCTTATATGACTCAGAGTGACGGCGTTGTTAGATTGATGACGTCATTACCGGCTCCCCTTCTATGAAGAACACTTTGTTAATGCCTGACTCATTGAGGAGTTCTGATGACTGTTGTGCCTCCCATGGAACTCACCGAAAACTTATTATTCACCTCATTTTGTTATTGAACCTTTACAAGTATTGTGGTAAGCCTCAGTTTAAAATACTAGTGAGTTTTGAGGTTACGTTACAGACTAGGGGTTACAGGGTCAGGTGCTTGGGAGGATGAGCCACCTCCTGCCCATTGCATTCGCATGGGTGAGGTTGGCCGTATAATGCAGAAAGGTATATACTATTATATAGGCACTCGATCCTTGCTCAGGCCTCCCCGCTGCATTAGCTTCCTCGTTGTTAGCTCTCCCTGATGGGTACTTTATGAAAGAAGGAAAGATACGAGACATGGGAGAAAGTTATTAGAGTTCTTCCTTTTTTCCGGACGCCTGTGTCCAAAAGGTTGTTACTTGTTGAAGCTGTTGTTTGTGCCATGGATGTTACGTATTTTTCTCATTTATGTCGTAATGTTCATGAGTACACAAGGCGTTCGAGTTACACCACGACGGTATGCAACTGGTTGGGTGACTTTTATCCGACTTTCCCCATATGTACGAGTATTTATTACGGCCGTATCTCTCAATCTCCATCGGTAAGCCTGTTTCCATTCTCAAAAGAGCCGTCGAATCGACTGATACGACGTCATTTGGTCACATAATGGCTCTCCGAGTGATATTTCGGATTTTCTCAAAATGTTATTGTCCTCCGAAACTGGAGATTAGTTTAGTGGGGCATCAGTCATTATCACATCCGCCGGTTGTTTTCTGGGGTAAACATCTCCTGGAATGGAAAGCTCGTAGTTTCATCCTCGAAAAACGTATTTTAGCGAACGATTCTTGCTGCCTCAAACATCATGCCTATCACAAAGATTACCTACGTGGTTACTTCGTAGTAATATATTTTTTCTTATTCAGATTATCAAAACAAAGATACAGAGGAATGCATAGGTATTGACAGCTTGATACCAACAAAAATATTTGATACATCATATGTGGCGGCGTATTTGTTTGAATGTGATATTCTAGTCACGTGGTGGTTGTTCTTGAAAGGGAACAGAATTATTCTGTCCTGATGGGAATGTTGTAGTCTAGTCCAGTCCGGGAGGATGGCATATGGGCGTTCACCTCGTTCATTTTGATTTCTACTGCTAACACTTGTGAGTGTTGCAATATTTCTGTTGTTCGTTCTCTTTATTCGTTACATCTAGGAGTACCTGTTTCGTCCTTCCTATTCGAGATACGTGGAGTGTGAAAAAACGAACTATGTAGTTGTGAATTTTTTCCTTATTGGAGGACATGTCCAATACCTAATCACGCTGTACGAATGTGCTGCTGTATCTCCTAGATTTCTCAAATCTTTTGAAATCCTTGCTGTTATTCGTTTCTGCTGGTGCAGACAGAAGAAAGGTAGGTATGGTTGCAAATCCTACGGTATTATTGGACTAACCTGCTCGTTGGATATATTGATTGAAAATGTGAGAGAGGAAATGTGATTGAGGTGAGAGTGAATAATTTAAACCCCAGAGGCCCTTGAATGGTTTATATACAAGGGTACAGTTGGCATCTTTGTGCACTTCGCAAGCAGCGAGGGCTCGATTTAATTTGAAAATAGCTCATTGAGCGAAGCCTCAGCGTTATGTGGTGATCACCATGTGTTTCGTCATAGTCCATTGTCTCTAGTTTTGTGAGAGGGAATCCACTGAGGGCAGGAAGCGGGTGATGCCCGGGCGACATCCTGATGTACAAGGGGGGAGAGGAAGGGGTCCTTGCGACATCAGCGTCGCCAATGGAGCGAGGTTCACGCCCTCTGGGCTTGGAAACGCCGTTGATCCAAACAAAAAAGTAGATCATGTTACTCAGCTATTCCTGATGAATTGAACCCTATAATATTATTGAATGATCAATTTCATCTGAACCATATAATAATTAGCTATTGTCTTTGAGTGATCGAGATCTCAAGATCACAATAATGCATTACCTATCCTTATCGTTTTTCATCGCTTACTTCGTTATTGAACGTCTGCTAACAAAACATCAGCCCAATTGAGCAAGTTTTTCGGCTGATTTTAACTTTTGCGATAATGCCCACGTTGTCCGTTAAACGAGGGGGTTTAGGGACGTAAGTGGTCATAGCATTGTATGTAAATGCATTCAGTTTGACGCAGGAGCCCCACACAGGTTGGAGAGCGTTGTGCAAATGAACTGCAGAATGACGATGCAACATGAATTACGCGAGATTCGTCACGTGTATGTCGTTGACCTCGCGGTTTTACAATTTTTATCTAAGTAGATACTCTTATAAAAATGTCGGTCAGATACCTAAAACACATAGAGAGAGACCTCCAATGTGTGTTGAATCGGGGAAATTGAAGAAGAGAGAACGGTCCCGCTGCATGCATAGTACACCATTCCCCACTACATCCACCAACATCTACCGTAACCATCTTTGTCCAGTGATACTTTCTCATGCAGTTAATAGCTTTGAGGTAAGTTTGTTCCAGCGATCGAAAGTTATTCAACCCGTTAGCAGGTTGAGAGCGTTCCTGTGGTTTGAGTTAAATAATCCGAGAACAAGTGTTTAGTCAGCCTATACCCCTGAATTGTGTTCCAATGGCGTCGAGTTTATAATTGAGTTACCCACTAAATTTCGTTACTCAATCGATGCTGGGTTGTGAATAATAACTCAAGATAGCCTGATCAATATAATCCTTCACGTCGAAAAGATCTACAACCATCAAAACGTACATTTTAGTAAATCTTCTGCACTTTCTGTCGGAGTAGCCCTCTCGTGAGTTCCAGCTATCGATTTCTATTGGGTTAATAATCCATAATTCATCCCCACCCTTTTGGGTTCTCGAAAATAACAACCCAACCAGTTAAGTATGCTCCGCTGGAACAAACCCATAGTTGAGAGCTGTGTTCATGAGACTCCACCTTCGCATCGAGAGCGGTAGAACGCCTTCCTGGGTATAAGTAGAGGTATGAAGAAGTGATTCATTTTGCCACCTCAAACACGCGAACTTACTATTTAACCCTAGAAGGGGTTTCTACGTCGATTCGACGTGTGTCCAATTGTATTTTCATGTGGTTATCGCGAGGAGCGCAGCAGGGTCTAGAGAATCTAGGAGTGCCTCCCCCAGTCATAGTGAACAGACAAAATTGAAGTTTTTAAATTAAATTTTTTTACGTTCTATAAATCTTGAAGATAAAGTCCAAAAAAAAGAGCTACGAATGCTGTGGAAAAATCTACGTACCTGAAGATTTTTACCTATTAGTATTCAATGAGTTGAAAAATTATACTTTTGTTTATTGAAAACCTTGTTATTTGAAATTTCCCTGTTTATAGAGATTGAAACGGCAATTTATGACAATTTTTCAGAGGGGTTTTCCTAATCGACGTGTGGGTGGGTGCCTTTAAGCGGTGGTAACTGTAGGGTACCCTTCTAGTGTTTAAATAAAATCGTACATATTCCAATAGTCGGTCGGGTTGTAGAAATGTTAGCCAAAGCTGAGGAGGCATCTCCGGCCCAACCAGCCGGCCTCCCGCGTCCCCACTCCGCCCGTGCGTTGCTAAATTGGCAGGCGACCTACTGCTGGGATTGCGAGCGGGTCGACAATATCGTTCGTTGCCTCACGGCCGTGCTCCCCGCAACATGTTAATGAAATCCCTTTGATATCTGTCGAGGGCGCGTTGGCCCATTCCGCCCAGATCTTGCCTGCCCCTGAGGACCTTGGACTTCGGCGACGCCCCTCTTTCCTCAGCCTCCGTCAATGGGAAACGGCGACCCGAGATTTCTGGGTGTGTTTTCACATCCGATCTCCTCCTAACTGGGCCACTGAATCCTTGTTTAAATAATGTGATTCGGCTGCTCCAACGCCAACACTATTGTGTGCTGAACTGTCCCCTCCTCCTCTTCCTAATCAATATCTTCCTTGTTTATTCCGCAACACTGGAAACAACACCATCCGTTATCAACTTTTTACTTTCCTCAGCCCACCTGAGGTGGAAGGTGAATGGAAAGTATTGCGATCAGCAGAAAACCCTATTTCTGAAACACCACCTGGTCCAAATCGGCATCTGATCAATTTTCTCCACGTTTTGGAATGGTTTATTTAAGTCCGTATGTATGTATGTATGTACGTATGTGTATGACCACGATTGCGGCCCCTACGAAAATGATTTTAAAAAATTTCGATTTCGAGGATTGGTTTCTACATGTCTCAGGATGAGACCCTACTAATTTCAGCCCTCCAGGTCAATTATTAGGGGGAGAATATTCCAATTAGGTGAAAAAACGTAAACCTAAAAACTGCTCTAACGATTTTGATGAAATTCAAAGGACTTACTCTTCTAACAAGTAGAAACATGTTCCAATACCCCTCATCTCCACAAAAATAGATTGAGGGCCAAATACAGCTGAGGAAAGTAGTGTGCAGCCTCGCACCAGATGTTTTGCTAGGAGTTCGGGGATTTCTGCATCCCCCAGGGAAAATAACTATTAAAGGAATCAATAAAACCCATATTAGCAATGTTTGAGCATCTTTCTGTAACCACTAGTTCATGTTTTTCTTTTCTTTTGATTTCAGGTATGTATCACAACCAGCAAAACCATTTCAGTGATGTTGGTAAGTAACCAGTAATTTGTCATTAATTAGGAATTGCCCCATTACATCTTCTTCTTTTGTTGGAAGATGATGATATTGTGAAACCCACATACCAGAGGTACCTGCTCGAATTCCTAGTAGGTATGGAAATAACGATGAATCACCAAACTTCACCTTTATGATAAGATAGTAGTCAGAACTCATGAAAACAGTTGCGTGATTCACCTTGTTGACTCCAATCAAAGGTTACTTTCGATCTTATTTTATTTGGTCTATAGACCAGGGTCCTACGTTAAGAGTGTGGGGGAGAGGGAGTGAAAGGTTTTTGTGCCTACTGTCACGACAGTCGCACTGTCGTGATAATCGCCGCCAAAAAAAAACCACATCAAGAGTCTCAAGTCAAAAAACCGTGTCCAAGTAGTTGTTAGCCTCACTTATGTTAGGTAGCCTCACTTATCTCTGTACCGTCAGGATTAGTGCTTGTGATTTTGACGGGGTAGTAATAGCCAGTTGGTCCTTTTACACTAATAAATTTAAAAATAATACCCGTATTTCTTCTAATTCTGATTTGAGGACAGCTGTGCTCTTAAAATTGCATGAAACGTGAAATGAATGCTAGGCAGACGTACCATCATTGCAGCGAATTAGAGATGAATGTAAACAATTTGTATTTTCACATTCAGAACCATAATAATCGATTACCTAGAGTATCTTCCCTCAAAAGATGAAAAATGAATATAATAAGCAAAATACATATTTTGATTAAACAGGAATGCATATTTTGTCTACAAATTTACCATCTGAATTAAATTACTCATCCGGGTAGGTACGATAAAAACGAATTATCCACGAGTGAGCCAACTAAAAATTTCTCAATCCTGAAAGACCGATCGGAAATATTCGCTCGTCATGATTACGTTAGGAACCTCTTAACGACTCGTTGCTGCAAATCGTTATCGCACGTGTGGCTCTTTTACAACCGGATTCCCATTTTTTCACTAAGGTTGCGCATTCATTGTGAAATATTTCTCGCGTTTCAAACTGTCGTAGGCTATTTTGCATCAGGTCTACCCGCTGTGATCTGCTGACCTCGCCCAGACCTGTCCGGTACGTGATAACGTTATCATCCTTCGTTGTAGCCACCACAGAAAATATCTCTCAAATCAGATTCTTCGGAGACGAGCTGAATAATCAGTAGGGTGGGGATTCGTAAGCAAGTTCCTAACAATGAATGGGAGTATTAAAATAGAAATCATGATTGTAACAGAACCATCATGTGCATCACACTCTAGAAGAATTGTGCTCAGTAGGGACTTTTTGGTGGATAAGTTGATGCGAGATTATACTTGATCGAGTTGAGAATGGTGCATGCTCGTGGAATATTTCTCCCATTTCGACTGTCTTTATCTGTTTTGCGTCAGGTCTTTCCGGTATCTTCTGCTGACGTAGTCCAGATCTGTCCGCTCAACCGATACGAGATGACGTTTTCATCCTTCGCTGTGAAGCTTCCACAGAAATAACGAACTTTTCTCATTGTGAAGACTTCCTATTCGAAAAATCCTTTTCTCTCTTTCTGTCTCTTTATATTAGAACTGCGCATCTTTTTTTGTTGGAGAAAAACGATCGTAGGTCTACCTTACTTCTAAAGGCAAGGTTATTGAAAGTTGAAGGTTTCCTCGGATTATTCCCAAAGGTTCCTTTTAGCAATGAACACCCGCCTACGACATAAAGCTCGGGCCTGTTACCTGCTGCTTTGGTCTTCGTAGGGACGGTTAGTGTCCCTTTTTTTCAAACACTTTCCATAGAAAATGGGACAGAAAGACCGTCCGTTGGAAGGTGGTCGCATCTGCCTACTCCCACCTTCGACAGATCCAGACAAAAGGACCTAGCTTCGCATTGTCTCCCTGAAAATCTCGGGCAGACCTGCTGGCACCGGTGCATGTCAGGTCCTGCTGCCTTCTGCACAGTGCAGCTTTGACGGAAACTGTCAGTATCGCTGTAATTCCGACTGTCACCTGCCACAATAAACAGAACGGAAGTCCGATTTCGCACAGACGGATGAGACTCCGAGTTCAACTATGCTGGATTTCAAGCAGGAAACTCATTGTGATCACGTCAAAGATCGTTTTTGAGCCCGGGGGAACACCATAGATCCTGCCTATTGAATGTATATAGGTGCGATTCCATAGCTTGTTCCGCAGGTAGTTGATAGCCAAATTGAGTGGACTCACTCTCCAGTGGTCTGCTGTCAGGCTACATGATCAGATAGATATATTATAGTAGTAGTAGGTTTTAATAGTGTTTGAAATTATCAAAACTATGAGTGGGGTAGAAATTCATGAGCGGGTCAACGAAAAATGGAGGAGAAAGAACATTTTAGTGTTGTGTAAACTCATCATAGACTTGGTTTGCCAAACTAAGTCAGTTTGACAATTTCCTGGGAAACATTGAGTAGGTACATGTCGACAGCCTAATGTGTTACCTCAAATTTTCGAGTTTTAAAGAGTATAACTGCCCAAACAGGGGTGGAAACGATTCGCGCGTTTCCTAGTTCCGCGGAGCAGCTGGGTTGCGGAGACATCCGTTGACTGTGGTCCTGAGGGAGGTCCCCAGGTGATGGGGGCAGCTGAAGTGAGGAGGATGCAGGTGTGCTCAACGGTCCGTCCTCTCTGGTACAGACGGACGTCCGTCCGTCGCGTACCGATGCCAGAAAAGGGGTTTTTTGATTGGGCGAACGTCGGACTGCAGCGGATTTTCAAGTTTTGGTTCCCCCTTTTGTTGTTGTAGACGGCACGCGAACGGTTAGTCTCTCACCCTGCCTCAGAAAACCTCAACTCGTCCGACTTGTTTTTAGATGACTGGGTCTTCCCTATTACATCCCCCCTAACGTCGAGTTCGTCTTTTATTGCACGCAGCCTAACCAAAGCTACCGTACGCCAAAATACACCTCCAGGCTGACCTATCTATCTTTTACAACCAAAATATTTGTACCTATTATATACTTACTCACAATATCATTTCCCAAACAAATTCATATTTTCCCAAATCAAATTAATAATTTTCCCATTCTAATTAATAGTTACTTTTTAATACAATTTGAACGGGAAAATTAGTTATATGAGAATTATGAATTGTTCGGTTGGGAAAAGTATTATTTGATTGAAAAAGTTCCATTCATGCAACATAAGTTGATGGGCGAATTTTTAAAGAATAATTTTAACCGGTTTGGTGGTTGATTCTTATAGGAAATTTCACGCTGAATATAGGTAGGTACTATGTAAATTTTCCTAAGTTTAAAATGATAATTTTCACGAAAAACCTCAAAAAAACACTTTTTTAAAGCGATTTTCGATTCTAAATTTTCAAAATTTGACCCGTTGGAGTACTCAAAAACTTCTGGCCAACGAACTCATCCTTTATTCTGAAATTATTGACTTTTTTTGGATCTTTTATCTCGATTCGCTAAAAAGTGTCACTCCAGACGATATCTGACCGAGGAATCGCGATAAAAAATCCAAAAAAAATGTAAAATGTCAATAGTAACAAAAGAAAGGATGAGTTCGTTGGCCAGCATTTTAGGAGTACTCCAAGGGGTCTAATTTTGAAAATGTAGAGTCATAAATAGGGGTTTTATGTTTTAGGTGTAAATTACCATCGTAAACATAGGAACATTATGGTATATTCGGAATCAGCGTGAAATATCCTATAAGAATCACTCACCAAATCGGTTAAAATTATTTTTTAAAAATTTGCTCATCAATGGAACTTTTTGAGTTTTTTGGGGGTTTTCTGGGTGGTCCGTAGAAGTGTGAGTCACACAGAGCAATCAGTTGTCCCCCCTCGAGAGTCGAGAGGTACCCGCGCTGAGGCTGACGTTCCCGCCGGCGCCAAAAAACAACCCCGTTGTTTCCGCGCGAGGGAATCTCAACCCGCCTTCCCCCTTTTCCCGCCTTCGTGGATGCTATAAAGCCGACTATTTTTGTTCTTTTTATCATCCATCAGCTACACCCTGAGCCAGCACCCTCGCACAGATGGTGGTTCCAACATTTTTTCACTCCTCAGCTGCATCCTCGTTTTTTCGGTTTTTAAACACAGACTTCCCATAAAAAGTTAGTCTCGAACGAATTTTAATTGAAGTCTTCATATTAGAAAAAAATCCCTTCATTCATGGAGCTTTGGAATGGAAAAAATCTCCATTTTAAACCTCACTAATCTAAAAATATCCTAATGAACGACCAGCACCAAAAAGGTACTAAGTCACAAGCGTTCTTTCCACGTTTAAGGCCGAAATAGGTGGAATTCCGAGTTGAAAATT
>JAEMON010000003.1:31937230-31947269 GCA_030264115.1 Lygus lineolaris | reverse complement strand
AAAACGGGCTGGGTACTCGTCCACACGGTGAAGTGCAGAGGATGGAGTCTCTTATCCGCAGGGTAGATGGCAGAGCTGACACTTCCTCAAGGCAAGCTGGTACTCTTTTCACAAAGTGAAGTGCAGAAGTTGAAGTCTCTTCGGAAGGGTGGCAGTGATGGATCTTCTGTAGAGGCAGGTCCTTAGATGATGTAGAATGAATTGACGCGGCATGAATTGAAGTGGTACTACTGAGTTCAATTGATTCTCTTCTTCCTTCTTTGGAGTCTGGATACACCACCGCATGAAGTGAAGCGTCAGGGAGATTCTTGAAGATCTTTTCGTGAAACGAAAAAATATTATGTATATATATATATCCCAGCGCTGGTCTCCAGTTAAGTACGACGGTACTCATGGGTGGTATGCGGTTGTGCAGGCTATTCGTTTCACCGGGATGTTAGATAGAATTTATCTAACTAACCAAATCAATCCACAATGGTGGATAATAAATATCAACCTAACCCAATTATCCTAATATTAAAGAAAAGACGATTTAAAACATTAAATTAAAGAAAAGACTAATTACAATAGAGTAGTAGAGAGAAGACTATTTACAACAGAATAGGAGAATCTATAAGGAATGTTATGAATTGAGTTCCATATGTTCTTTACTTTATTATTATGTTCACAATATAGGGATTGAATTATTTTGCATAAAAAGTTACAGAAAGAGGAACCTAATTTGGATACGAATTTATACAATGCAATGGAATGACTTCAAAGGAGTCCAAGAAGAGATGATGCGGCTTGCGTTGTTCCTTGTTCCTCCCTTGCTGCGGCAATGTAGGTCGGAGGGCATATAGAAGCGACAAATTGTTAGTGGAACCTACTATTTCGTAACTTCAGGGACTGAGTGGTAGGTCACACCCTTCAGATGAGTTTTACGAGCTTTGTATATGGTGAGCTCAAAATCCTGGAGCAATTGGGTATCTTCTGGGAAATACTTGCTAGTTTCCTCCCAATTGGACGAGATAGTATAGATTCTTGATGATTTATGAGCTTGAATAAAGGGGCCCTGGAGATATGGGGCTTTGTTAGGAAACACTTGCTAGTTTTTTCCGCCCTCTTAAGGATGACTAGATAACTTAGGGCCCCTCAGGTAACACTTGCAAGTTACTGACTTATTCGATGAGATTTCGTAGATTATTCTTAAATACGTGACACCAGAATATGGCCACTTCCTCCTCTTGCTACGATCACTTCTTGATAGATTTAGAGCTTGAATAAAGAGAGTTCAAACCCTGGAGATTATGGGGAGGATACGTAGATGTTTCTCACAATGTGAGAAAGCCTCTACAAAGCAGGTTTTCACTTCAGAGAGGATTTCGTTGACCAAGTCGAAATGTAGTCGAGAATAGAGGTAATCTCAGGTTTTTACGGGTGAGGAAAGTAGTGCCAAGCCTCGCACCTGATGTTTTCTCTAAGTGACACTTGGCCGAAAGTCGAACTAAGGTAGGAGAATACCTTTAGCGAGTGTTTGTGAATAATCACGCTTATCGTTTGTGAATAAGTGTCAATTTTGGCATAGGAAAATCCACTGCTATGGCCACGCAAAGAGCTCTTGAGGGCCACAAGAAGATGTTAGAAGAAGAAGAAGTTCATCTGATTTTCTGCTATCTCAGTTATCTGTATTTTTTCTGATATCTGAAGTTCAACTTCAAGTTCTCGTTCCCTTTTCGTAATTTATACGGATTCAATTTATATTTTTATCTCAAGGGCCGAAAATTCTAGAGTGTAGAGTTTAATTCCTTAACTGTTATCGCATGTAGGAAGTGATTGATTCCTTTACATAACTACTGTGGTGTTCGCTCTTCACTCAAGTTGATTACCTATCATACTACGGGAACCGGCGTAATGTTCCTGCAGGAACGAAAGATTTCCAGGATATTATGATCGATTGATGATAGTTATTGCTCTTAGTAAGCACAAGTGCAACAGGAGATCTGTATATTCCTTAGGAGTCCCTACTTTCATCTGAAGCCAAAGTAAGTTATTAGTATTATAGTATAAATTAATCCGGCTGATTTATCAGAAAAATAATGTTACCGTTGAGTTGAAGATTAAGCTACAATTTCGAGACCTTGCTCGCGGTTGAGACATCTGATCTCGGTGATCCAATTTATGCCCCAGCTGAAAACTACTACTAGCTCTCACTCCTCTCCTCGCTCTCTCCCTTCATGATTGTGACCTCTTTAACATGAAACATGGAAAGCAATTTCAGGTAGTTCAGACGGCAAATTATACGTGCCACGTGCCACTCCGCCTAGTGTTCAGTCATCCAACTAGCTGCTAGTCTGTGCCGTTGCCAAAAAAGTTGGTGTTTGAGCCTGGAGGGGGGGTTCTGTAAGCGAAACAACTGTTGGTATCAACAGTTGAGTTCGTAACTTCGTTATAAACGCCGCCGTGTTTTGCAAGCGAGGTGTTCTGTAAGGAAGCAACATTGACAAAAGCTTTCAGCTTGAACTACGTGGGTAATTATAATTAATTAGCAATTTCAAGTGTTCAGGAGAATGATCGGAAAGCCCTACAAACTGAGGAGTCGGGAAGCTAAAAATAGAACGAAAAACATTCATATTGAACTTTTAGTACAAATATTGAACAATGGCAAACGATGAAGAGAATATTACCAACATTAAAATACAATTACATTGTACGTATTTACATAACATTACAATTACAAGGAGTTGAATAGTACCTTATTAACTGAGAAACAAGTCTTGAAATTCAAAGGAAACACAAATATTTTTACGAGAAGGGGACACTGAGTGGGTCGTTGGGGGGGGGGGGGGGGGGGGGGGGGGGGTGTTCTGCAACTTTGGAGCTATCACAACTGTTGAAAAATACTGTTGGAAAGTCAAAACGGCAGAACAACTGCTGTAACAAGAGTTGTGAGAAATTATCGAATGTTCGATTGTAAATGTCAAGGAGAAAGGAAGAAAACTTGATAATTAAATGTTTAAGTCACCAAAAATTAACTAAAAAGTCAGGCTTAGCACTTTTATACCATCTCCTTGCTTGAATGTTGACTGGAATAACTCATGAGCAAATATATATTTCTATACCTAGCTAGTAACAACAGATTTCATTGAGGAAACTTTAGAAACCTCACCTATCCAAAATGTTGAACCTATTTTTAATTTATGGAAATTCTCTAAAACCTAGGTACATACTCGTACTTACACAATCCGATCTATACTTTTATTTAGCCATGAGCAGCACTAAGACGACTGGTGATGCCATTGAATGGAGCCCCCTTCACCCTCGTGAACCCATGGGTTTCTCCCTTGGTTCTTATGCGCTGATGATTCTGAATGCCCCCATCCAAGTTCCGCCGTTAGTTGTTTGTAAACTTTGGGATGGTGCGGTTTTCAGGTCTACTGTTGATGGAGGTAAGTTCTTTGAACTGAGTACCTACTTTTTCCCTTCTTACTTTCATGTAATTGGGGCTACGTTGTTAGGAGGAGTTCACAGCATTAACTACCTACCAGCGATCCCGTTCAAGGACAAACTGATGTGAAAATACATAGGTGCCACCAGGTGAATGGGGGTGCAGGGCTGCCAACACAAAATTATGAAGTATTTCTCTGGGTACCTGATACCCACGTGTCACGATATGGGTTGAGGGCGCGCAGGACGCCAGCTCGGGAAGCGCCTCAACCATGTTCCAACGTAGCTCAAAATCCTATTTATTATTTTCCATGTTTGTGATTTTGAAAATTCCGCGATATTACTTATGTTATACAATAATAATTTTATGAAGGAAAGGTGTGCAGTTTGAGCTATTGTAATTCTTTTTCAAAATCATAAGCAATTTTTTGAATGTTTTCTCCTTGGAAATGCATTTTAGAGAAGAATTCCGAGTTGAATCAGAAGGTTTAGCTTTTTTACGTATTCCTCTTGTTGTTGAACTAGTTGGTTTTGATTGACATGTTTTCTCACCACTCTTCTACTTATTTTTTAATCACGAAAACGGTTATTACACACATTTTCAAGCAATTTACAGATCGTGCTTACAGCTATATTCCTAGTATATGTTGACGATTTGGCCTACAGGTCACTGTGACATCATGTCCGGCCTTTCTCTCTCCTCACGTTTTCCTGTGATTTTATGTTACGTCGAAACTTCCGGTGCATGCCCTGGGTCTGCACCCTCCATTCTTTTTAACCAGTTCTTACCTGAAGATGCGTCTTGACTTAATCAGTACACTGAGGCTGGACGTCCAGTGGACGCGAATTCGCGTGAAGAGGCGAACGCGAATCGAGCAAGGGGCAAAACGGGCTGACTAGCGAATTCGCTGTTCGCCTCTTTGCTCGAATTCGCGTCCACTGGACGTCCAGCCTAGAAATTGCTACACCGTTGGAAAGCCGAGGTCCTGAGGGAGTATTTCCCGTTGAGTGCCCAGCTAAAGGGCCCCTCACAATGGCGTAAAAAAAATGCGTTCAATATTTTTAGCAAAAATATCGTGCAAAGTATTGAAGTGTCGGGAGCACTATATATATTGCACATATATTGCACAATATTTCAATGTCGATTCAACTTGCGATGGAAAACCCCTCACACCGCGCTCCCTACCTACAAAATATTGAGCGGTCCGCAAATAACGGTCCGTTAAATAACATTGGTTTTGAAGCGAACGTGTGAAAGAAAAGTCAAATTTCGGGAAATCCTCCAAATTTGAATTTTAGGTGAAGTTTTGTGCCTTGATAATTAACTAGATAGGTAGTTCTCAGGCCTTTCTTATAAGAAATTTAACCCTCTTCAACGGTATATTTCTTTTTAACTAAGGGAGTTTTTTCTATTATAGTGGTATTACATACGAAGAAATTTTCTTCTTCTTTTTTGAGTGAATAAAACTCACAAAAACATGGGGTTATAAGGAAAACCTCTGGAGACACTTTTTGTTGGCAATTAGTTGTTGACTGGTTCCCAACTGATCTGTAGACACCCTGTAACTTTTGGCTCGAAAAACTCCCACCATATGCAACTTTCGGATCGGCTTGTACTAACAAAAAAATTCAACAAATCGGCTTTTATCTTATCTTTTTGAAAATTTAACGCTCTTTCCAACAGTATAATTTTGTTCAATTTTTCACTGTAAATTAAGGGAGTTTAGGCCATTTTAAAGTTAAAGGTAGAGGACACGAATAAATCAAGTATAATTACTCCCAAAAACAAGGGGTTGAGTAAAAATTTGGAGGAGGAACTTTTTGATTCAAATTAGTTGGAGAGTCGATCCTCAAAGTTCTAGCACAATGAACTTGGACGCCCTGTATGAATAAATAAATAGGTAATACAAAATAGGAAATGTAAACGTATCTAAGTTTAGTAGAAATAACTATTCTCCAAGGACTATATACATAAATATATCACCATGGAATTCTGCTTCTTTACATTATCCATCATCGTATTAGTTCTAAAGCTTCCCAATAGATGACGGAAAGACTGTCCTTCTGCCATCGTGTCATGAAGGGTTGAAAAATGTTCTGTGGGGGGCGCTTGAGGTTGAAGGTGGCCTTCTCGACTCAGGGGTGCTCGAGCGTCCAGTAATGGAAAGGTTTATGGAGCTTTGGTGCTTGTTAATTCTTTTAACTTCGGTATAGCTTCTTATTAGCTGGGTGGTAGCTTTGCCAATTTAGAATGTGGGACAGAACTTGCAGCAGAGTTTATACAATCGTTTAGTTACGCAATTGGATTAGGTACATTTGGCTGAAGATAGCAGGTGGTAGGTATTCGTTGGTGATGTGATGGATGATCTTCAACCAGAAATCATGATTTACAACGGAGTCGACGACAAGGAAAGTTACCCACAGGACCATCAGATGGTTGTGCTGGGGTGCTTTTTGGAGAAATAATGTTGCCTAAATTCGCAGTTCGTATGCTCACCAGCATACGATGTATAGGTTAGTACATTTATAAAAAAGTGTTCTAAAAAAGAACTTCTAGAAACCTTTTAGAATAGTTTGAAACGGATTTCCATAGAGAAAATTTACAAACAAACAATTTTCAAACATTTTGAATACTTGACTAACATTTGGGAGCTATTAGAATATAGCTTCATTTTCTTCGAAAGTTTTTTTTTTAAATGAACCAAAAAGAAATTTAGCCGAGTCGACTTGTTTACTTGTGTTGGTTCAATTCTGAATTTGTATTACAAATGCCTCACAACTTACTTATTTTCGAGAATTTATCAATTCAGACTTGTTTAAAGTTCGCCAATATTAATCTGGTCATAATACTTTTTTTGTGTGCATTATCGTTTTAATGATTTAATAATTCCTGTACTGCAATAACTTCTCCAGGTACTGACCAATGGCTCAAGTTCCTCCAGAAATCAAAAGTAGCTGTGACCAAACAGTTTCCAGAGATTGTTTCAGGAGATTTTGACTCGATCTTACCTGAAACTCTCGTATCCTGTCGAAATAATGGATGTGACATAGTTGAAACACCCGATCAGAACTACACGGACTTCGATAAAGGTCTAAGGGCTTTGATAACCAGGTAAAATATCATCTTTGAGACAAATAACGGCCTGGATAAGTTCCTCATTGAACCATTTAGGATAGGCGTAATTAACAGTAGAAGTCTTTGGTACATACAGATCGATGGCTTTATACAGAATATCATAGAACACATTGACTGCCTGCTCGATGGGTAGAGATAGGCACTCATCCCAGTTACACGCAGCGAAAAATGAATCCATTGCTTCATAATCACCCTTCCTAAAGTTATATGCAAACCGCTGAGTAGGAAAGATTGAATCGACATGTGTTCCATGGTCATGACACTAATGGATTGGGATAGGACCTTTATTTTTCTTTCTAGAAGACGCGACCGCATTCAAGACACTGTATAAAATCATGGGTCTCATCTGCCTAGGGCATTATCTAGGTCGTCTTCTCTTACATTTATGTTTGTATAATATATTATTTCTTCCTAAAGGTAAGGTACCTACCTAAGTATACATTAATTGTTTGTTTCTCTATTTTATGTGAAGTTTTATTTTTTTTTTAAATGGAAAGTGACGGTAGTTCCACATCATTACTCAAACTACTATATTAGGTAGGTACCTATCTACCGATCTATTATGTAATTAATATACCT
Organism: Lygus lineolaris; assembly: GCA_030264115.1. Lineage (NCBI taxonomy): Eukaryota > Metazoa > Arthropoda > Insecta > Hemiptera > Miridae > Lygus > Lygus lineolaris. The sequence goes on along the minus strand of JAEMON010000003.1, from coordinate 31,940,128 downwards.
AATAATATAGGTAATAGGAAATAATGTACGTACAAGATTTTTGAAAGGTACCTTACCTAAAACGTGAAAAATAAATGTAAGAAGAGGAACAATTTTAGCATGGAACATGCTTTAGCCATGATCCAACTGTCAAAAATGTTACGGAAAAATGTCACTAAATGCGACCCACAGTTTTCTGATGATTTTCACGTACAACCAATCGTTGCTAGGGAAATATAACTTCCGCATTTTCCATCCCATAAAAATCGTTCACCACTCGTTGGAAAGCTCTGCATTTATTACACAACATCACACCACATCTCATCTTGTCAATTTCCCTCTCCTTCCACATCCTTCAGAGGACTACTCGTACTTAGGTAATCAAACGAGGTTCGAGTTGAGGTTGATGAGGTTCGAGTTCTCAGTTTGGCATTATGATAGGTACTTACTTACCTTCACAACATATGAAGCACACTAGAAGAAGCATGGTCCATGTTTTTTAATTTTAGCCAGTCGGGCTGAAGTAGAACTAGCCGGGGGTGCAGGGGGCCGAGTTTTTATTTTTTTAACTAAATAGAATTATCTGTAAAATCTAACTTCAATGATGAAATGGTGTAGGTACAGATTTATGCTATGATTGGACCTGGGGGTAGCTAACCCTATACTTGTAAGCCAAACCAACAGGTTCCATCATATCAGCGTGCATTCACCGCACTACTTCATCCGTTAGAACGAGAAACATGTCCCAAACAGTGATTACAAGTCTGAACAATGAGAACCTACCTCAAGCCTGGATCAGTCGTGGCGCTGTCCGAACGCAAAAGGGGCGTGGTCATTCCAAACAAACCTTTAAGTTCTCATAGGAACTCCAATAAAAAAACTCATGAAGATTCATTCATTCATTCTTTTAAACCTGCCTAATACCTTCCAACTTCTCACAGGTGCAAATCTCGAGTGGATTCCGTATTAGTGCTTTGTGAGTGCACTGGGAGGATAGACCAGACGTATTCCAACATAAACTCACTCAGATTGGGTGCAGAACTGCCTGGCAATCCCTCCTTGTACCTCCTTACGAGTGACTCCATTAGTTGGCATCTGAGGCGCGGAAAGCACATCATTCACATACCGCAACATCTCAGGGATAAACAGCAGTGGTGCGCCATCCTCCCGTTTGAACCCAAAGAAAGTCAGATCACCTCCACGGGCCTAAAATGGAACTTGACATCTCACTGTATCAAGTTCGGTGGCTTGATAAGCAGCTCCAATACATACGGTAATAGCGAAACTGTAACGCTGGATACTGATGCTGAGTTGATCTGGTCTATGGGTCTTTGATTGCTCTATTCCATGAAATAACACCTCATCATAAGTAGACAACTACTGTAGTTGATTAAATAATAGTGTAGTAAGTTCACTTGGTAGGTAAACCGTCGAAGTAGGATTGGGTGGAACAGGCATTTACCCCTCTCCCCAGCGACTTCGTTCCCACCAATCCTTCCCCTACCCTCCCCACCCATAATTAATTGCGAGCCCCCCTCGCCTCAACCCCTTACCCTTGTCATTCCCCACTCAGGGATGCCCGTTTCACCAAATCCTTCATAAATGCTCCAAACTGCACAGTCATTTGCCTTCCAAAACCGTAAATGTACCTTATGAATCCTTGGATGTTGTAATAGCTAGGAAGCTCGTGTGTTGGTGTTCAGAATTAATTTTTGCCAGCCTCATACGGTATGTATACCTTGGCCATTGGTATATACCTAAAATGTTTGAAAATTCAAAATGTAATTCTTTGATCACTTTACTGAACGTTATTTTATGAGCTGTTGTTATTATAGGATGTTTTGTTCTGATTCCGAATGTACCTATACTCTCCTTCATTTCCAAAAATCGGTGAGGTTGGACTCTTGCCTATCTGTCTGTGGCATACATGCCACTCTTATTGGTTTTTTGACTTGGAATGTTTAGGGTAGACACACCCCCGGAATTCGGTGTATACCTACATTTTGGCCGCCATTCTCAAGCCAATAAATTATAACAATTGCCAGCAAAACCAAATGCTTTGCTGAGCCCGCTGCCGCCACGTTGCATGGTGTTCAAAAACGCCAATTCATCTGGAAGAAATTGATCAACTGCTCTTACAACAGGAAATTTTACGCTGATTCCAAATGTGAGGTAGGTTTTGCTCAGCTTAGAGAAAACGCATTTTTTGACTTTCAAAATGTAGCCCTCACGATCAATAACATATTTTTGATCACTTGAGAAGTTGCTGTGATTCGCATTCTGAGTCGAATGAGCTCTCCAGGTATAAGGCCGTTCTGCGGTTGTATAACCTGATTTGACTAGAGAAAATATCTTGTCTAGATTAATCCTTGGATGTTGTTGTATTTCATGTTTGCGAAGGCGGAGTCTTTAACAATGATCCAAATCCTACAAAATTCATTTGGGACCAAGAATTTACCCTGAACTACCATCAAAATTTCAGATTTTTTGGTTCGTTTAGTAATGGCAGTTTGCTGAAATGCGTACACCCATACGCAATCACATAAACACAAGTACTGGAAGGACTTAATTTCTGAATTTTTTTTCTCGACTGATTCATGTTCAGGATGGTCGAAAATGCGGAAATTGGTCGTCTATACATGAGTACAGTTAATATTGTATAATAATTGCGAAAACGTGAGGCCTCGGCCGAGCCTAAAAAGAAAAGGTACCTCATGTAAATGGCTATTCTTCCACGGAATTTCTCGAATATAGCATGGTAATATCAAAGGATCGACCTTGAATATTTTTGCGGACATTCTCATGAACAAAAAATTAACAGATTTTATCTCGAGTTTGCCCAACTGTAAATCGTCTTGAAAACTCTGGTTTGAACTGTAGGTAATAATGCAGAATGTATGGTGAAGCTTGCGTTGCTCC
>JAEMON010000003.1:31769345-31783158 GCA_030264115.1 Lygus lineolaris | reverse complement strand
ATGTCCTAATGCGTTGCAGACTTGTATGCAAGCGTTTCTTTTAGCGATTTTCTGGAAATTTTGAAAAATGTGACATAGCTACCTACCACCTTTATCGACTTGCCCCTTTAAATAAGGTAGGTACCTACTTAGAATATACAAATAGGATCTTCACAGATGGGTGATCTATGTAAAAAATAATAAATCATTGTGTAAAAATTTGCAGCGTTTTTTGTTCTAGTTTCAACAATTGTTGGTGTAAGGTTGTTTTGCTGACTAATATTGTTGAATTTATATCAATGTCTCATGTATTTCCTAGCCTACTAGGCTTAAACGCATCATAGTGTTTACTAGGTACCGAAATACCCAGTAAAGGAACATGATCTATGGTCGTGTGAAACTTGAAGCATAAATAATTATATATCATTATGTTGATTTACGAATTTGGGGATGATAACAACTGGTCATATTAATAAACTCTAGGGAACCTCACCGCCCTAAAAATGGTAACAGTCAGTAACCGTCACCCAGACTGATAGTCATAAGTGATGAAGGTAATAAAGTACCAAACACCGCATGGCTGTAAGTAATATTCGTCAAACAACGTTGAATGTAATTCATATGGCCAACTTTGATCGTAACCACTAACCGACAAAGCTTGACAATCAACTGCGAGACCGATTACGAACTTTTTAATATAAATTTTTATCCTCTCGTGTCGTTGATTTCGCCACAAAAAGTTGCATCACGACCTTCGTTGACGTGAAAAGAATCCGCCCGAAATTTTCCTATTATGTAGGTACTATCGTGTTTACACAATGAATGAAACTAAGGGAGGCCGATTTCACTAATAATGAAGAGGGTTTGGGCAACCAAGTAGGTACTACTATAACCTATTACCGTGTCTTTCCCATATAATTTTGCTAACATCTTCATCAATTTCGGTGTTGCCGTGTGATTGACTCACAAACAGAATTTGGCAATACCATTTGGAAACAGGGATTTTAGAAACGGGATTACCGCAGCATTACGACACGGTGTATGTTAAACAATTATTCGATTATATCGCGAGCATAAGTGACCAAGTTGGGTGGCACAAGTGACCAAGTAAGCTTGAAATTCAGGTGAGAGGAACCTCTAAATATTTGTGCAGGGAGAAGTGACTACCTATCTTATTCATTCTCGCTCGGTTCATCTTTATTGGCAGAAATTTTGAACTTGGCAATTTATGCCCAAATGAAATCTGTTTCTGCCACGAAAACACAAATGCAGTACTGTCGCTCTTGGGTACTTTGGGACATTTAGGAGTACCTTTATCGTGGAATTAGGAATACGAGGTTGTAGACCAGGTTTAGATTGCATTATGAAGACATAAAAACTCGGTAAAAAAAGTGGACTTGGTCGCTTTTTCCACGGAGCATTTAATGTGACTGCAGCTGTCGCCTGAGACACGTGTGGATCGGACCTACGGTCAATAATCTCAAGACGGAAGATACGGGCAGATTGTTACCCCATTAACGTCTTATTTCCCCCTCGTGATTATGTTCATCTCTCGGATTACAAAGCATCAATCTTCCAACGGTTCGAATCTTCCCGTCCTCAAATGCTTTTGTCACGCTTCTCAAATAGAGACCTTGGAGAAATGAAAGTTGTGTGGGAAGGAACTTGATCTTAGGTACTTCGAGAACTCTATTGCGATCGTGGGTATATTACACGGTTGTCCTGGTTTTTAATTCGCGAGTAACGAAATACGAAATTAGAAAATGATGATTTATTGTAGGAACGTACCCATTAAATAATATATGATCTCCGTTGATTCCTAGAAGGAATTGAAATTATGTAAATGAAATTATGTAGGTAGGCAACAATGTAATTATGTTCTTAATCGAAATATGAACAATGTGAACCTGTTAGTCCAATGGTAAGAAGTGGTACTTACTTGAGAAACGTTGGTACTTACTTGAGAAACGTTGGTACTTCATGTGGTTACGATAATACGTAATATATAATGTACGTGGTGAAACATAGGTACTGATACTAACATTAGAGGAGTGTGTTTATAACATGGAAGTTGGAATTTATTCTAACTTCCTTGGTTTATAATAATCTCCCGCTTTAATCTCTTTAATAATCACCGTATCGTCTTCCTCCATATTTATAAAGCAGACTCTCTTAAATTCGAATAGGAATGTACGATTTTAAATCGCAGAATCATTTAAAAATTTGAATCTCAGCATTATTACGTTGCTGAATGTAGAACATTCCTATCCTTTTTTAACTAGTATAGGTAGATACAATTCAATTGAACGAAATTAATGGTGCATTCATCCAAGGTTCTTCTGGACCATCACCATACAATTCCTATGTTGTGAAGAGGGGGAAAGGTGGTTACCAAACCAACTGTAGGGACAAGCAATGATTGTCATTTCACAGCATGGATAAAACGTTAAAAGGCGTCCACTGCCGTCCGCGTGAACATTTAAACTAACCTGCATTGAATAAGAATAGGAATTATCATGCATTGGGTGAAACTCCGTAGCTGCACATCAAAAAATAATACAAAGAAATAGTAAACCCATAAAATTACTAAATTTAATTTGGGATGTTCGAAAAGTCCCACTTTGGGTGACTAAAAGCAATGGGGTGTTTACATCAAAAACTAATAGAGTCAACATGTAAAAAAAAGTCTTCCCATGACACACCGAATAATATATTTATAGGTAACCTACCAGCACCGGCGACACTGTCGACAGGGACGCAACAAGGAGTGCTAGCAACGATGAACGTCTCATGGTAGCTGATAGGCGACTGAAAAGTGATTCTGGAGAACTTCGTTTCCACCCGAAAGGCACGGAAACCCTACCTTCCATTCACTTTCGACACTAGCACCACCTATCGGAGGCGGTCGTTGCCCTCCTATTAGGTATAATAAGTGGGAGAGGAGTCAGGTTCATGATTTACGAGTAACATTTAAATGGGGATCAATAATTACCGAGCTCTGTGCGGTAAGAATTACTATTTCATTTATGATCATAACGGGATTTAGGGTTATGAAATTTTATTTATATTAACGTGGTTTCAAGCCACAATTACCTATCTTAAAATTCATGTCTCGTTTTTATTTGTGGATGACGAGGTCAAATTGAAATGCCATTATACCTAATGAAAAATAAATACTGATAATCATCATAATTATATTTTTTTTTAACGACACTTTTCTACTACAATCGCATTTACTTACATGATAAATGGGTAGGTCCTTCGTACAAGATATTATAAATGAACATAAATAATATTATGTACAGTACATGTAATAACTTCACATAAATATATATATAACTACTATAGAATGTATTGGTTCATTAAACCTGCGTTGCTTAGGCAGTATTGATTTCGTGGAAGCATTTAAAATTTTTGAAAGCGATTTTATGAAAAAGATTGAAATGAAGCGGAATTTAGGAAGCTCGATTCGCCGATACATTTTAAATTATCTTAATTTTCATATTATTATAAATTATAAAAAATACTTTCGCCATTTTTGAGGTCATTTGTAGTTTGGTTCAGAAATCAATTGATTTCTTAAAATCTCTCAACTGAAGAATCTTCATTCAGCCCAAAACTATGCATGTATTTTTCCCAGAGCGGCACCTGAGAAGTAGAATTTGAAGGATATACAATGTTTTTTTAGTCAAGTTAATAGGAGTTGATATAGTGTAGTGTAAGTATCGATCACTGGCTGGTTCCTACAATTAAGTACTTAGGTACTAACTTATTTACAAAACGTAACAATGGAACTCAGATAATTCTTTACAATCCAGGATTGGTGATATATAGGACCTAATTGATTTTTACGGTAGGGTTCTGGTAGTATTACTTCTGTCAATCTCAGTTTTTCACATTCGGAATAGAAACGTACATTTAACTTCACTCATTACACATACGTGTTCTCCTTTTGTTTCGTACCACGCTGGGTTAATAGAGTAGCCTGGATGGAAGAATAGGTAATTATAAGGCCGCTCTGGTCTGATGTTGTAGGTATAGCTATTGATTTTACAACTATACAAAGTGAACATATTGAAGGTTGACTCGCTCTCTTCAGCTCTAGTCTTCGGAGTAATTGCTCTCATCATCGAGGTAGTTGGGTGCCGGTGGTAGAGCAAGAGGGAGATATTCATCCTCGATTCCTTCGTGTATGTCGTCGGCATATTCATCTTCGGGCTGAATGACCATCCTCCAGGTAAACGTGGATCACTCGTCCACCACTTCCCAGAGCATCAAGGAAGCATCAGTTCCTCCCACAGTCACAACGTTTCTATCATTGTGGAGAAATCTAGCTGCCGCTATCGCGAGGGAGTAGACCTGTAGCATGAAAACATCGAACAGCATGTAAGCCTACTTGAATATCCAAAATTTTCTGAATATCCGTTTTGGTTTAAGTACACATACCATCGCCAGTCCACATTTTTTTCTAGCTAGCAGCGAGACAATTATGCTTTGGCAATGTCGTGGTTTGACAACGATAAATTGATGTGAACTGAAAATATTAACCAAGAGTAGAAAGTTGAAATTCACCATGAAATTGCATCATATTCGCCCTCCCCAACATTAATTTGTCTAAATTGGCTGCTGTAACAAAGACACAGGCACACCGAATCGTCACAAGTACATTTTACAACAAAATTCATAGGTACCTACTTAGTAGGTACCCTTGTTTGGAAAAATCCGAGTAAGTAATAAAACCAATTTAGTCAAAAACCCCACGTGAGATTACTGCTTGAAGTCGCTTAATGTATAGTTAAGTAGTTATAATCGTCAAATAGGGCGGAATGTGCGCCTTGGTTCCAATTTTCGAATTATCGAAAAAACTTGAGCAATTGTAATCCGTTCAAAATTTTAAACAGGCAAATTTTTGAAAATTTTCTCTACAACTACCCAACTACTCCCATTATGCTATTATGGGATATTATGGGGATTTTAGATGTTTTAGAGATTCTCAACCTATAAAATATTCTCAAACTCTCTTGGTGACATTCCAATACAACTACGGTAAGAGGTGAATGAAGTATGTACCTTCTCCATATTACCCGGATTTTCGCTAGCTATGAATTTCACAACGTTTAAGACGTGGTTAAGGTTATTTACATATAGATCAAGTCAATAACATAGATTTTGGCGTGTCCCCTGCTTTACGGATTCTAGGATAGTAACCACGCCGTACTCCTATCTACTTATTTCTCTGGAATATTTGCAAGGACAGGTCGATATATAAGGATTTCCATTCATTCATGAAGCTAAAAATAGAAAAAAGTTGAACATGGAAATAGTAATTAAAAAACACTAGTATAAGGATTTCTCATTGTCAGTTTGGCTTTTAATGTCACTAATAAGAGTATTTCAGTGATGAATATATTGTACCCAAATAAGAACAAATATTTAATGTTAGAACTACTTATTGGTTATTCACAGTCATTATTCAAGAGACCTGATGATAATTATGTATGTCCCCTAGATGTACAGGAACCTATTTTCTACATACCTTTTCTTCGTTGTACTCAGCCTTCGGGGAGATGCATGGGTACCTTCAAAGTAACAAAGTTGACTCATTTACGACTCCAAAGGATATAAACACCGATTCAATAATGGCCTGGGATACTAAAATTAACACTAGGTAGGTCATTAGGACTACTTGTGAGGACCTACTAGAAAGCACTAATTAATAAACCAAAACAATAGGTATTACTTTTAGAACATACAAATATAATTGTTTCACTAAAAGAACAGACAAAATATAACGGAGAAATTTAAAGATGAGGTGCCTTACCTGAATAATCGGAGGTACCCTTCAGCGTCACCTGCTACTAGAAGATCATGCGCTGCTGATCGGTTAGCCGTAGATATTAGTGCTTGCATCGGGTAATACCTATTGTTCCAGATACCTATGACATAGGAAGAAAAAGGCGTAGTAGGTACCTTCTAGAATATTATATATTTATATATTCCCTTCCTTGATTTAGACTGATATATTCCGATGTTATTTTATTATACATAAGTAGGTAACCCTCGGTGTTAAGATCAGCGAAAGAGATGAGGAGTACCCACCAAATTTTTTTTCACCCATAAAAAAATAGAAACTTTTTTCACCTCAATAGGTATAATATAGGTATAGGCGGGCCTCGGCGGGGAGCAAACCCCCCTGCACCCCTCAGGTCCAAGCTCTTTAGCCTATTCTTGCTGTTATTATTCTTGCTTGCCTATTCTAGCCTATTCTGTTGTTTATGACGAAGTTATTATCTCAACATTTATGTGGGAAACTAATCTGAGCGTGCTTCATGTTTTTGTAGTGATGTCAAGGCATCACAATGCCAAACTGAAAACTCTAACCAATGGTACTACTTTTTTACTAGGTACCTACCTTTTTTTAGTGCCTACTTCTCAGAAGGATGTTATAGGAAGGGGAAATCGGCGGCATGAAATGTGATGTGATATGTAATAAATTCGGAGCTTTCCAACGAGTGGTGAACGACTTTCATGAGGAAGTTATTTTCACCTACGATTTGTTGTACGTGAAAAGCATTTGAAAAAACTCTTACACTTTTTTATTAGGTATAGGTAACCTTTTTTAAATATATTGGACAGCGCAAGAATGACTTCGTCATTAATATGGAGTGATTCTCAGGTTGATCACGACCATGGCCTAAACTCAATAGTAATTTCACTATGTCATGTGTCCTGGTTTTATGCATTCGTACTATGCTCCATCGTGGCTTGATGCTCTGAGCATTATATCCCTCCCAACAAAAGCACACACACACAATTGTACACCAAGTTTTGTGTCGAATAAAACCTTAATATTCAAAAGGTTTTCTCATTACTACTTACAATAATTAGTTAGGCACAGAAAGTATACAATTTTATATATACCTATTAGAGATGATAAGTAGTATTTCATCGTTTCAATAGGAAAAACCAAATTAATTCGAACTCACCTCCGACCAGGAATCCGACTGTACAGTTGTGTGTATACCATTTAACGTCTTTCATCGCCACTGGGCTCTTTTCTGTGGTCAGAGTTTTAACGTCCCCTACGGAAACCAACAAGTGTTCATAAACTCTGTAGACTACTTGCGTAAATATTACATTGTGTGCACGGAAGTGCATACTAGCGAATGCGAGTGCTGAATCGTGAATAATATAAAGATAATACATTTTATAACTAATAAAAAGGGTGTCCACACGCAAACCAAATTGATGAGATACCTTATTTCTTCCTTCTTTAAGTAAGTAAAATTATTTATTTTAAATATAGAAACAATCAAAACGATGTAGGTATACGTATTCAGGAACAAAATAATGTAAGCATCCGAATGTGAGTATGAATTTATTTATTTTTTGCTCACTGATAAAAATAAACCCCAATACGTAGGAGAATCGTAGGTATGGTGATTCTATAAGTATTGGTTCAAAGAATCATCTCAATTAAGACTCGGGAAACTATGGACTTTGGTGGATTAACTTTTTACATTAGTATACGATAACCATTCGTACCTATACGTATAGATAACCATTTCTGATCGTGTAGAGTTGTAGGTACCGTTCCAAGGCTAGAATGGGGAACTTCCATGGGTAGGAATTTGGCATTTATAACCTCAAGATATGATACAGTGTGTCAATTTTCAGTTTGAAATTACTTCCGGTATGAGTTCTAGTAAACAATTTGAGGGAGTGCTTACGTCATCGTTCCCCAAACGATGGTAGCAGGCAGGGGCATCGGTGTCAACACTTAGGTTGACATAAGAAACTAGTGTTTGGTAAGTTTCTCTCGTCGGATACCCCCTAATGTACCACCTTTTTGGAGAGCCCTCACTGAGACCTTTCTAATTATAAAATTCAAAATAACCATGCAAGTTTCCTATTGCCAAATAATGTTTCTGTATATTATTGATTTTCACTTATTGTACTGAAGGTTATTTTCGGTAGTCATTGACCTGCATCCTATGGGTATTCTCTAAGAAGTGCTGAAATTTCAAACTATTCTATACAATAATAAATTACAGGTACATATTCATTTCTAGTAGCAACACAAGCTAATTTCTACTTGTAGCTGTGGGAGTTCGTTTGCGCGAAACGATGTCAGAGGTTCTTCAAGAACTTACAGAACGTCAGATCATACTCAGATGTCACAGTCTGGAGATAAGAACCATCTGTACTCCAGTCTAGCTGCGTTAGTGGTTGGCTTCCTCTGAAGTATCAAACAACATACAAATGAGCTCAAAAGAGAATCAAGATGAGCAGTGATGCCGGCTAGTAAAGTGTGTGATTGCATACTTGAGACAAGTCGTCAGTAAAAATATATTCCTTAGGAGCAATGCAACTTGAGGAAGTTGTACATAAGTGTTATTGTATCTTGAGAAGTGTACTGTCGGAATGGATATAATAGATAAGAATAGAGTGAAGCCGAGATAACAACGAATTCTCCGTTGGTATTTACCTTATCTTGTTGATTTTTTTGTATGAGTATCCATCTCTTGAGACCCTGAATAGGTAGACTGATCCATTTTGAGACCCAATAGCAAGTGTGTCTCCAGCTGTGAACAAACGAGTTGATGAGCGAATTTCCGAAGAATCGTTTTAACCGATTCGGTAGGTAAGTGATTCTCATTGAAAATTTTACGCTGATTCCGAATATTCCATTTGTATTGTGTTCCTATGTTTGAGATGGAAATTTACACCTTAAAGTACTCCAAACATTGGGCAACAAACTCATCCTTTCTCGAGTTCTTTATTTTTATATCATTGGCATTTTGATATTTTTGGGGATTTTTTAGAGTGTACCTACGTAGGTTGAGATATCGTCTGGAACGGCACTTAATACGGGTAACTTGACGCGTATCTTCAGGATTTGTTTTAGAATGGTCTGAAACGGAATTCCATGAATATGATTTTCAAAAATTTGCATAACTTGAATTTTGAAGCCATTGCAATAGCTAAACTTTCCTAATAAAATTCGCTAAGAGACACTTCTTGAATGAGATGCGTCTTATGGACCATTAGGATGGGGTACTATATACCTAATTAACACAGCAGTGTTATGATGTTGGTACATACCTGGACTGTAGCCCAAGCAGTTGAGCGGTGACCCGCATACTCTAACTGTCGTTATAATATTTCCAGTTTCAGCGTTGAGAACCACAAGATGTCCTTCGGAGGAGCCAGCAGCGAGCGCCACTCCAAATGGATGGAAACTCAGCGACACGCATTCGTACGAAGTCTGTAAATCAAAGAAGCTTATTTTTGGGCTGTAGGCTACTAATGTGAATGTCAGTGCATAAAAGTATTTATTATGACAATCTACATTACAATCATCAATCGACTGCAAATACACGATCTTGGGTTACTAGATGTGAAGAAAACTGCACTGGCAAGCTAAAGAGCTCCGCAGAGGCAACCGAACGAAGTATCAGTCATGGCCCACAGTTGCATACGTCCTCGTAAACTCCCTTCAGTGTTCATTCATACATCCTTAAAAATGAACAAATTTATAAACGTATTCACCTGATTGGTCCAAACGAGTTTATGTTTCTTCCAAAGAGCAATAATCTTGTCGTGTCCTGCTGTTGCAAAGAGTTCGTCGTCTGGATGTACAGCGAGGCCCCACAGCTGTCTTCCATGACCGAACACCACCTAATAATAGTGACCTCACATTGGTATAGGGTATTTTATTTATTTTTATTTTATTTTGGCGGAGTCCAATTACATTTAACAAATTGCTTGGTATAAGCAAGTTGGATCAAGCAGGCTGGAGGGTATCCAGTAACGTTATTATCTTTCGAAGTAGGTACATACTCAGCACAGTTGATGGGCATGGCATTCGAAATTTCTAAAATAACTTCATTTGCAATAATATTGTTATTTCGTTGTTAATAATGGTCTGAAGTGGCCAATCCCAAAGAAACGCTTGCATCTCAATTGCAACTGCTAGACTCAAAACACAGTGAATGATTACACCGTAATTAGCTACTTAATCATGTGGTTTGATTACGAATTCGTGTAATAAAGTAATCACGGCGTTGTCATTAACTGTGATTACAAGACAGTGCTATTGATTCTAGTTGGTTCCAGAGATTCAAAGCGGTTTCGTTAAAACTTGAGGATTGATCGCTTTAGTATGATGTTGATCTTGCGTTACTTACTGATAATGACCTAATTAACTTTTGTAACTCATTATTTTCGTGCAAATAGACAAGGTTTTCCTCAACTCCGGTTTTGTTGTTTTATTGAAATGGGTTCTACTTCATCGCGAGTGATTTAGTTCGTAGCGAACATGAATTATGTGATCTTAATAATTATGAACCGATGAGCAAGACTATCAACTGGGAAACCAATGTAGTGTTTGGAAAGGATTACGACATTTTTGATATAGGAACATTTTTAAGGATCTCTCTCGATTTATGAAATCTGAACCTACAGAAAAACCATTCTATAATTGAAATGAACTCATCTCAAAAATATATTAGTTGCCTGTAACCCCCCCCCCCCCCCCCCCCTCCCCCCTCCTAATTACCCATTACGCCCAGGAGTACCAGTTTCCCCCATTTCATCCAATTTCCTTGAAGGACAAACAGACAAAGAGACAGGGCCTAATATCAACTATTGATATAGTAGGTAAAGTACCCACCTGGTTGAATCTTCTTTGCAGTGAGCCTTCCAGGATATTGTTCCTAGTCGTTCCCACGTAAATGTTGCCATCGTTCCTACCAGGTCTCTGAGGATAGATGCTCCTGACTCCACCAAACGTCTCTGGCAGCTGCACATATAACTCAATATTTAATGCATAATTGTTGGGTTTTATTTGAAGAAGGGTGTGTTAAGAAGGACCTCAAGTTTGAATCCTAAAGAAAGTTGTGCAGAATCATTCATATACAAAAATATTGTAGTATCTTAAGAAAGTAAGGCAAAATTATCTTATCTGAGAAAAGGAGGGAATATCATACCTATATCAAATCATTCGTATAAATAATTAATTACCGATTGAATTACCGATTACCTTTCTATAACTAAAAATAGCATGAAAATGTTTTACTTTAGTTTCCGTGATTTTCTTATAATTTTGCAAGGAATCCCACGCAACAATCTTTCTGTCTTTGTCTCCTCCTGAGAGCAGAGTTCCTTCAGACAGCATCATCAACGAACTTATGCCCTTATTGTGAGCCTGTGAAGATAGTAAATTATTATTTTTCATGTATTTCAACCTTCATTCGCTAGAAAATATTGTCCGAACTGTTAGAATCTGTTTAGGTACCTATGCAATATAATGCTCTTGGTGATCATCTATAATAATGTACCTATAGGTACCAACATTTTTATTTCAACATAATCTGTTATTTGCTATTATACTTATTCCATTATTTTGTAGTAGAATTATATAGTAAGTTCAGGATTATATAGTATTTACGTAGGTTTGCAAACAGATTTTAGTAGTTAGTTAGTAATCCATTCACCTCAAACTCCATTCTCACAAAATAGGCTCCTTCCGAGTCGACAGAGTAGATTGTTATGAAACCATCACCGTCTGCTGTGACTACGTCTCCTTCTTGTTCGAATTGGAGACAAGTAACGTGCGTTCTGGAAGGCTAACAAAGAACAATATTCGGAATAATCGAAAAGCTATCTATACTGAAAATGAATTGAATAGTACAAAATTTGTACAAAGAATTGTTATGAGCATATATTTATTGTGATTTTCATTGCTATTTCATGATCTTTATTCCTACAGAGAATCTTACAGGTTTGATGATATCTGTTTTTTCGAAATATCCATCTTTCCGCCTCGTCCAAAACGTCAGGTGACCTTTGCCGTGCGTTATTAGAAGATTATCATCCAGTGGATGGAATGAAGCTCCCGTCAATTCTTCTTGAAGTGTCTGAAAAATTCATTTCACAGGGTTGAAGAAATCCTTTGTGAAAGTTTACAAACTACAGTTTTAGTAATATTTCACAACTTACTGCTACTTTTCCGAGGAGGTGGCCCCACTGCCATTGCCACACCGACAAGATGCGTTCTCGACCCCCATCAACCGCTAAAACGTAGCTTCCACCATTCTGAGAACCGACAAATAAGCTTGCATTATGATCATCATTATGAGTGTCTTGTCTTAGACAAGTCTAAGTCTAAGATGAGTCTGTCACTATGGACATGTGTGTCATATACTCTTTCAGTTATTCATATATAAAAAGAATCCTTAGGCTGGTCGTCCAGTGGACACGAATTTGCGCGAAGAGGCGAACGCGAATCGTGCGAAGAGGCAAAAAGAGCTGACTATCGAATTCGCCATTCGCCTCTTCGCGCCAATTCGCGAGTTAGAGAAGAAGTTAGACCCTGAGAACATCCGACCCCTCACTCCCTCTAACTTCTAGACTCAAAAGGCTTCAGGAAATCTCTGGTGAGCATCCCAATCCAAATACCCGATTTTAAATGGATAGAGCACAATTTTTGAGTCGAATTAGACCTTGCGCTGG
The DNA here is from genome assembly GCA_030264115.1 of Lygus lineolaris. Lineage (NCBI taxonomy): Eukaryota > Metazoa > Arthropoda > Insecta > Hemiptera > Miridae > Lygus > Lygus lineolaris. The sequence continues at coordinate 31,770,663 of JAEMON010000003.1, read as the reverse complement.
ACGACCAACTGTTCACCTTCCATGATGACTTAAAGGTTGAACGATAAAATAAAAATAAAAATAACAAATAATAAAATAAACTAAAATAAAATACGAAGATGAAGAGCTTTTGTTTCTTTATTGGACCTAACAACCGGAAGGTCATTAGTGCCAAACATACAAGGGCAAAAATAAATCAATGTCACGCAAAAACTTGAGAATGAGTGCACCAAATTGAATAATAATCAATTTTTTTGTGTTCGTTAATGTCAGGAGAAGGTATTTATGAAAGACAATTTTTATAAAGGGCTAAGGGCTCTGTCCCACTGTCACGAGAGCGAAGCGAGCGTTTGGGATCAGGACAACCAACCATTGTGGGACCGTGCAACGCACGGGTAACCGGCAAGTATTACGTAAAATAGTTTCATCATGGAGTTTAAATAGCGTTGAACAAAGATAGATGAATGATTTCTGGATTTGGAACAGGTTTTGAAAGTTGAATCATTTCCCTGAAGATCAGAAATTTTGGTTTATCGTTCCAAAGATAGATTTGGACACTCGGGAGGAGGATCTCGCGGATTGAAACAATGAGATAACAGAATAAGAAAATTAAGAACCGTTGTGTAATCTACCGTATATTTGTTTCCCACCCTGTAAGTAATACGAGTACGTGACTTCCTACGTAAGTAATCTACGAGTAACTTTCTGATCTGATTTGTTTAAATGTTTACCAGATGGGAAAAGGCCACCGCTGACACGCCAACTTCAAACTCCCCAACGCCGAAAACGTATAGCGTAAGAAGTGTTTCCGTGGACCAAATACGTATGTGAGCTTGGGTTTTTCTACTACGCCCAGCACGCTGGCCAGATGCCACAAGCTCTTTGCTGGGGTGAAGATCCATGCTGAAATCGTAATAAATTCACGTGAAAATCAGGGGATCTAAAATCTCACTATATCTTATAATGATTTTGGAATTTTTGATTATTAATTATCAAAGCTCTCATTTGGATGCCAATAAAGAGATACGAAAAGTGTGGTTTATTACCATTGGATATCTTCAGTGTGACCTGTGTAATGTCTTTGAACTTCTTCATCCCTATCGTACAATACAGCCACCGCCGCCACAAAGTAGAGTAGTTCGCCCGTTGGTAAAACCCAAAGGTTTCTTTTAGAGTCGTATCCTCTGTACCCATATCTATTGTTTGAAGAGTCAAGGAATCTCACACGTCAATATGTACGTGGGCTGTAGATTTCTACGGTTTAGGGTCGAAAATACGACTTCATGTTGATGTTTCATTTGAACAATCACTTTCAAGAACGAAAGTAGGTTAATAATTT
>JAEMON010000003.1:31703030-31724535 GCA_030264115.1 Lygus lineolaris | reverse complement strand
TGAAAGTTACCGGGAATGGGTCTTGTAATTTGAACTCAACTGACGTCACGCCTGCCTGGACGGGACCCCCTCTTGCGGAGCCTAAATGACGTCACGCGCTCCCTTTCATCCCTTTTCCTGGGCAAACCAGCCGTAATTTCAGGATGAAAATTGGCACCATGGGGTTTAGAAGGGCGCTCAATCAGATTTTGAGATTAAAATGCGAAAATTCTTACCCATGCAAGTTCCCTACTTTCAGGACCTTTCAAGGCCGACACAGTTGGTGCATATGTAAAAGAGTCACCCATCATGATCACGAACCCTCCCAATTCGATTCCTGTCGCGTCGGATATGTGTAGTACTGACAGCCGATATCTGCTAGCTATATATACAACTCACAAGGAGAGATTCCTGTGTTGATGTTCCTCAGGCTGTGTAGTGTGGTGTGTAGATATTTTCGGTTGAAGACCGGGGATTTTGGCGGTCAAGTAGTGTCGTAAGTGGGCCTTTTAGGTATTCAGAGATGAAAAATCGGAAAGAGAAGATCATTACACCTAAACTCATCCACTTCTTGTATAAAATAAATAATGTAAGTAGGATAGCAGATGTAAGTTAGCAACAATAGGTAGATTCAAATTGTTTGTCAATTTTCCGAATGTCCCACTCAAGTCGTATTCATTCGATTTGAGTGGGACATTCGTTTCAATGGGTATGAATCATGCGATTTTCCAACAACCTAGAACTCTCGTCGTTTCTTGTTACACAGTATTATCGACCCTCAACAATATAAGAGTGGACGAGGGGGATGTTGATGTGTAAAAACAGCAGAAAACACCACCCCCCGCGTCTCGTGCAAACGGCAAGCTTTTGGCATGGAGCCTTCAGGTACGAAGGAATGAAATGAAAAGAAAGGCGAGGGGGGGGGGGGGTGAGCCCACCTAATTATTCAAGATCGATGTTATCTGGGTCCATGGATCAGTGTGAGGAGGGCCGAAGTCAAAGGGGTGCAAAGGGGTCAGTGCCGGTCAGATATGGGTCCGACCTCGGCAAATGGGCCAGTTTTCTTACTAAAGGGCCACGCACAAGGTCAACCTAAACGGGCTAAAAATAATATTAATATGTCGGAAACTGGGTTATGAACAGCACGATTTTTCGGGGAAACCCTTGCGGCGTTGATTTGCGATCAAGTTGAAATGAAACTGAACCCCCACCCCTGTTGAAAGGAAATTAACCTTTTGAATTATCACGATTTCACGGCTCTCAGGGAGGAAGTCATTCTTTACTATCAAACTATTATAATTCTTCGAGGAAAATCGTTCTGGCGTTGATTTGCGATTGAGTTGAAACGGAAATTTGAAATAGAAAGGAAATTTGATTCTTGACTGACAGTGATGCGAATAGTTTGATACTGCTATATATATTATTGCAATCGAATTGTTATAGAACCACTCATTGACCAGTCAGTAAGTACCCACTACGATGTCTCGTTTGATGCCTAAAATTGTGTTCTATTCGATATCCCCCTAACTACCTACCTATTTGAAGTTGCCAAGCTAGGGCGTTTTGCAAACTTCATCCCCTACTTTCTACCTTTTAGAGAAAACTGACGGTAACGCCAAGCTTCGGGCACAACTAGACCCCAAATGGGGCCGGTATACCGAATTTCATTATTGTTGCACCATGGTAACTAAGCAAAGTGCCGCGCACGGCGGATGGACGGATTTTTTTCATTCTATTTTTGCAACATTAAACATTTTGAGGAGGGTCAAAAAAATGTCGAGCTCGATTCCAAAGGTTCATTTTCTGAAAATAATAAATCAAAATTAATACCAGAAACACTAAACTTCTCCCAAACATATAAACAGCTACAAATAATTACAAAACGGTCCAAAAAAGTTAAGTCCATAGAGATAAGACAAAAAGTCCCATTCATGAAACATGAGTTCATTAGCGAATTTTCAAAGAATGATTTTACTCGATTTGGTGGGTGATTCTTATAGGAAATTTCACGCTGATTCCGAATATACCATATATGTTGCTATATCATATTATGCTACATGTTTAAGATGGTAATTTACACCGAAAACCTAAAAAAACGCGTTTTTCAAAATTTGAACCCTTGGAGTACACCAAAAATTTTGGCCAACGAACTTATCCTTTCTTTTGATATTATTGACATTTTTACATTTTTTCAGATTTGTAGCTCGATTCCTCGGGTGGATATCGTCTGGAATGACACATACCTAATTATATACCCATATAAACATATATATCACATATAAATATATATACATATAAAAAAGTGTTACATTTCAGGAATTGTTTTAGAATGGTCTGAAACGGATATCCATGAAAAATTTTCAAAAATTTGCATTACAACAATTTTTAAGCCATGGCAATAGCTTCATTTTCTTCGTAAATTCGCTAACGACCACCTTAGGGTTCATCAACAGGGGTCACCAGGGATCAACAACAAACTATTATTCACGGAGATAAAGTTCGGTTGTATAATATAAAACTTTCGTAACAAGTAACGTGACAAATTCAGTAACGTTTTCGAAGTTAGTAATGGCAAAAGCATGTTCTATGTTTGTTGAAATCTGTTATTAACTAAGAGATTGCCTGGTCCTGCGTGCTCGGCTACCTATCTGCTCACAGCCACCTCTAATGCTGAACAATGGGGATTGTCGTTTCGAAACCGCCTTATTTGACATTCATCAATAATAAACATTTTCTAAGGATTGTGAATACCATATTCCAATTTTTAGGATCAAATCAGATCACGAGAATAGAAGGGTTGACTGAAAGAAAGTTCTAGTCATGCAGCATTGAGTGAGCGGTTTTGCCGAAGCGGTGACCGATTTTTTTTTGCCATTTTTGAACTACGGCAATTATTAATTTTTGGTGGGCCATTCTCACAAGAATTTTTGCGCTGATTCAAATATAACATTATGTTACTAAGTAAACATAAGATGGTGATTTCCACCAAAAACCTCAAAAAGCGTTTTTAGAGCTAATTTGAACCCCTGATTTTCAAAATTTGGTCCCTAAGCAAATGCTCTGAACATTTTCTGTTCCACAATCGCTCAGCATTGCTCGGAAAAGATTTAGGCATTTTGTTTCACCCCATGAATCCCTCCTTATTCGTCGCCTTCTATATGCCGATGTTCAGGTAATATTCATTATAGGATTTATTATTACCTTGTTGTTCAAATATTTACTCTAAGGGTTGTATTTAATAAGTGGGTAATCATGAAAAGAATCATTGAAAATTAACAAGATTCAGATAAGGAATGTTCAGCATAGAGATTCTAGTTTGAGTGGTTTACTGTTAAGTACTGTTTTACTTTTTTTATCTTCTTATCATACAAATTCATTTCCGAAGGTCATTGCGGTGGTTTTGGAGTGAATAGATATATCTGGAGATCATTTGGTCTCTGTTATACGTTATACTGTGAACGTTATACTGGTTTTTAGGCTCTCCTACGACACCCATGAATACAAAACATGAAATTCAACATACATATAGAGTGCGTTGCAATAGCGAGCACATTATCATAGCTGATTGATAAGATAATACCTGATTCCATGCAAGGGAGGGCGCCAGGACCGCGGTAGAACTGACTGAAGACGTTCAAAAGGGGCCTCGGCCAGCCGGGGGTGGTGGGGTCAAACGAAGGGGTTGGGCAGCGTCTTGCGAGGTCAGTCGAGGTAAGAGATAACCGACTGGCCCTTCGCTTCCAGACCCTGTCCGCCTCCGGGCGAAGGGTGTTGTTGTAGGGCGGGGGCCGCATCGTAGCAACCCCATTCTCAACTGCTCTCCCTGACGTCACTAGAATGGAATATTTTACTATCTAGGTCAGCTTCGGTTAATGATTCCTCGGACTACATGGCACATGCACGTGCATGTATATACTACTACAATCAGCTGCAACCTGAATCCAAACGAATAAAAATTTATCAAGGTGTTTAGCATGTGTTTCCCTGCGCTCGTCGAGGTTTGTAAGATTTAAATTTCAAATCGTCTTTATTCAACCGCCATATACAACAAAATTATTTAAAAAATATCAGAATGACATGTCGTAAAATGTTTTCCCAAATGACCTCGATTGCTTTTCTAGGAGGATATTAGGAGTGTTAGAGGATTAGGAGATTAGAAGTGTTAGGATTAGGAGATTAACGTCCGATTGAAAATCCGCGGCCCCGTCAGCAATAACAGAAATGGAACGAGTTTCTCGTTCAAGAAAAGTCGCAGATATGATATTATAGTCCGAGATCAGTACTGTCCGGACACGTAATTCCGAACCTACCCCAACTTCAAAAAGAGCTGATAAAAATGGTCAGCGCTGCTGAACTGGGGCTGATCCTCAAGAACATGTCCAACCAGACGGAGAGACGGTCGTCCACGATTAGTTGGTGAGTCAGAGTCCTATTTTATGGGACCAACAGCCATCGAGGAAAGTCTGTTCAGGGATGCCCCCACGTCCTACGACCGAATCAATTAGCCAACCTCACTAGGCGTCACCGACTCCAATAAACGGTAATGTCATCGCCTCTCTCCGTGATCGCCACAGGGGTAAGTTCACTCGCCTTCCGCCCTTAACCATCGCGAGTGCTTTCGGGAACGCAGGGACAGTAGTTAGCTGAAGTGCACGTAGGAACGCATCGGAACACTAAAAGCAAGTATGTAAACAACCATTTCAGGCTGGATTTTCGTCCGTCTGCCGCTCCCGGCGTCCCAGCGTCATCAGCTGTCCTCCAAAGGAAGGATCATAATTTCAGTTGTAAACTATAGAGTAGGAATAGTACCTAATAATTGTCTGGATGTTGTGTAATACAGCAGATGAACAAATTATACCCGCCTACTTTTCTCTGGACTACTTGCACCATCTCTCCATGTTCTTGGATTTGGAGGTTTAGGCAATTTTAATGTAATAGAAGAACTCTCCTTGGGCGAATTCAGACCCATAGGAAGACTCGGTGTACTGCGCGAGTTCAAATCTTTGAACTTAAAAGTGGCGTGAAATTATTGCATTAGGTATGTGCGTTATGCGTGGTTTGAAACCTGAAAATCATACCTGAGCTTACAGAAAATCACTTCTAGGAGGTTTCCTTCTTGCGGAGCTCTTGAAATTGAGATTTGTGTGCCTGATGTAGACGGCGCACGAATTTGGACTGCCGAGCGGGTATCCTCAGTGACGCGTTGGACATTCAGTGTTGCGATTGACTCCCGGTTTGGTCCCGTAAAATTTCCCGATCGTTGCGTTGGACCCCCACGAATATTCTTTGTTCATAAATCAGCCAACCGATTAGCGTTACACAGGAGACACCACGTGGAGGTTGGCTGAAGTCTCCCATATTCGTCACCAAAATGGTGATTCGTCAAACTAACAAAATAAATAGGTACCTAACTACTTAATCACTAATACTAACAATAATAACAGTATCATGCAATAGCTATTCAATCGTCAAGAAGTAATTGATAAATAAATAAAATGAATAGAAAAGAAATCAGATCAATTGGTGAAGGGGAGTGACAGTTTTGCTGATTCTCTCCGTGCATATTTGTACAGAGAATAGTGGCCTGTCTGCTGTTTTTCATGAGCCACTGAATCCATTTTTGTTTTTTAGTTTTTTCACGACGCGGCTTTCTACGGATGTTCATTTCTAGGGACGACAGCTTTGCATAAACTTCAGTTTGTACCCCAATACGTTCCTCAAGGGATTGGTAAATGTCAGGGTGGGGTTGTTATAATTTTTACTTTACCTATTATTTAAATCTACCTTCCTCGGGGGAGTTGAAATATCCTCATCTGCTTTCGACTTAACTTCGGCACTTATCCGTACTTTATTTACGTCCCATTCGGGATTATGAGTATAGTAATCTTGGGCGAAAACAACCTCCTCTCAATCAGTCCTCAAATAACCTCAGATAACTTATGCACCCAAACTTGTTCTTGCCTGAACAAATCCAACGACGTTCCCCCACTTCTCAAATTTTTGAGGGAAACAAACTTATGTTCTTTGTAAAAGAAAACAACAATATCTTTCCAGTATTTACTAACGCCAGCATCGATCGATCTGTGCCATTGTTACATTGCGCCACAATACCGATACGGAACGTGAGAACGGTCGAAAATGCGAAGAGATTCTGATCGATTGGTTTTATGTGGATGTGGTAGCCTACATGAATGTGCACATGGAGCAAAAATTGATTCGAAGCATACAGCTGCCAGATTTTTCACCAGATTTTACATTACCAGCTTTTCGTTCGGCTGTATTATACATACTTCTTAATCAAAGATTGAAACTCATTCAGACTAATGTACAAAGAGTGGAAAATTGCTTCTACAGTTTTAATTGGCTCATTCCAATTTTTTTTGTATTTGTTTAAGAGCTCCAAACAGTAAAATGAGAAAAATCTGTCATAATAGTGCTTGGTTAAACATGGTTAAGGTCGGAACCCAAGGGAGATGTGTTCTGTTGTTTCCCCGGAATGCGAATTTTAAAAGAAATCGTGCGCAAAAGTGGGCGTCACCATAATTTTTAAGTTTCTGTACGTGATACTGGTAAATTAATTTAATAGAAAATATTCATTCCCTGACTTTTAATGAAATTAATATGTAAAATCCATAATCCTGTTGGCAAATAATCATGTATAAGTTGTTGGTGGAGTGACTCGATTTCAAAATCGCCTACCGGTCTTGACGGCTGATATTCAGTTCCGATATATGTGAAATTATATGACTTGCTCCCGATTGGACAAATGAGTGAAGAGGCTCGGGAAGTCAGGAACAAGGAATTCAAAAGGTTTAGGGAGTGTTATTTTCGTAAAATGTCTCGAGAAAAAACAAATGAGGACATTTTTAACCATTTGTTGATCAGGACTTAGTTTCCTCTTTTAGAACGCAATCACCATGCTCGAAAACTCGACCCTGACGTGATTAAGTTGTTGGCTTCACCTGAAATTGAATCGTTTCCACCTTCAAAACTTGACACCGACGCTGAGGACGATACAAGCATTTGATTTTTGCTTTTTTCGATTTTTAGTTTTTACGAAATTATTTTAACAAATAAAATAAACCAAAGTTGAAACGAAGAAGTAAAACGATAAAAAAAAACTTCATTTTCGTTCTTCACGCTATACCCATTCTTCATGCTATACCCACCCAAACAAACCTTTAGCAACCACTCAGATACCATGATAATAATTTCCGCCACTTTTTGGCCCCATCGGCCCCAGTGTGCTGGGGGTCCAGCGTAGGCCGCCCGTTGTACAAGGTATCCATGGCATTAGCTACTGAATACATAACCAACAAACTTAGGAAATAGCATTCCTAATTGATCAAATTGAGATCAAGTAGCAAGCAAAGTATAAAGAGTACCAGTACTAAATATTAGGATGTAGAGTGAAAAGAGAAGACAACAGAGGATAAAACCAAAGACAGGAGAGAACAGAAGACTGTATTCGAAATGGATACTCTTGAAGTACAAGACTGATTATGTTATCAATGACTATTTATAACCTAATACCACTTATGTATAACCTAAAATCGTGAGTATGTAATTTATGTGTATTGACAAAATGCGCTTGCCATTTTTTATGATACGTTTGGACTCACAGATAAAGAAAAAGAGGGTTTTAAGGTAGTGAAGAAGAAATTTAAGGAATACTTTACGCAAAAAATAAACAAAATATACGAATACCTTCCATTTAATCGAATTTTGCAAAATAATGGGCAACGACCATCAGTTCCAACAGCAATAAAGTTCTTAACAATGGCAATAAATAGGTATAAAAAATGCGAGTTCTGTCGTAAGCCTTAGAGATGAATTGCTATGTGACAAGATAGTCGTAAGAATATTATTTGATGATGAAGTTAGGAAAACTCTGTTGGCGGAAGAGGATCTAAAATTATAATAAAGGAGTGCAGATTTTTAAAGCCTCGGAGTTAGCCAAAATCAACCTGTCAGATATGAAAATCAGCCAACATTACACCCACGACTAACGCTTATTTCTGAATTTTGCCCCATCCAATATTTTTTCACTTTCTTTACTTGTTTTGTTATACTTAGTACCTACTAGGCATTAAATTTAATGGAGAGAATTAGTCTCAACCATATTATAAGCTTTTGTGAATCACAAGTCTGTTCAGTCAAAAAAAAAAAAAAAAAATAGAAGATACCTACCTGAATTTAACAGATAGCAGAGTTTAAACTCCAGACTAACTTGCTGTAGCTACTGGTAGTGGAACGTCAGCTTTGAGCTAATCATATAAATCCCATGGGTGTGAATTTCGTTCATTTGAGAACCAGTCATAGGTTTAATACACTTCAGAGGTCAATGAAACACTTAGAACATTAATAAAGGCTTTAATAAAAATAAAATTAAATTAAGGATTAATTACATCGGAAAGAAGTGAACAATTTTTTTAGTTCAAGTTGACAAATTTTTAACTCATAGTTGCGTGACTGTCTTTCTTTTGGCTCTGGCGAACTTGAAAATACAAAAAATTGCAGACTTGGCGTTGTAAGTAGCCGGGCAGTGATCGGCTTACATTTAGTTCTCGTCGACTTCGTGTTCATGGTCATCGAATTCAGCATCCTCATCAGCGGTTGCTTCCTGAAAACGTAAAATGACTCGGTTAGCTATGCGTTGACTATGAAAAGAAACCAAGTTTTGGGTCTGATGAATCTTAGGTACTTTTCCGAATATTGTTTATAACTACGTTTTGTGCAAATGTACGTCGGAGAAATCTTAGAAATATCTCTGATATAAACTACCTACCATCTGATTGCAAGTGGTTAAGTACAAGTTCAAATTAAAAATGGAGGACTATTAGAAAGAAATTACTGTTAAAACCCGAAAATGTTGAGCTGAAATTTACTGGCATAACCTAATGGATAACCTAATATAAACAGAAAGAATAGTGAACCAACTATTATACGGATCCACTAATCCGAGAAGATTCTATCCAGGATGATTATTACATAACCCTTCGAATTCTTGCAACAAAGTCTATGCTTGAACGAATAATTCTAATGACTCCGAGCTTTCATTTTGACTTGAATTCTGAACAAACTAAAAATATAATCAAAGTTCACCTGGTATTGCTGATATTCGGAGACGAGATCGTTCATGTTGGATTCGGCTTCAGTGAATTCCATCTCATCCATACCTTCTCCGGTGTACCAATGCAAGAAAGCCTGTTGGAGAACAAATTTTCCATTAAGAATCAAATTAGGTACCTAAATACGTTCGTGTTCATTTCAAGTCTATTTCCAAAAAACTCAAAACACCGTATAGGCGCAACCCAGAAAGATTATGTAGGCACCTACTAAATTATTATTCTACTCATACAAGTAATTCAATATCAAATTACAGAAATAGCATCTTTTGTTAATTTCTGACAAATTCCAACGGGACCCAGGTACCTATTTTAATAACGGGACGTTCAGTACGGGACGTATGGCAGGTTTAGCATATATATATATATATTTAAAAACAAATAAAAGTAAAATATACTTTGCGTTAATTTCTCACGTTATTCAATGTTTTGAACTATAAAACGCTAAATTTATTTTCGAAAGACCACTGTTGCCCATAACTTTAAAATTTCTCCTGAAATGCAAACTTTTGAAACCAATTACTACGAAAATACATTATTGCAGTTCAGAAGTTCTGAAGTTTTTTTGATTTCCCAAAAGTACGTACTTGAGTAGGTATTTGTCACAAGTGATGTTTTAAAATAACACATTCAAATTTCGAATTTACTTGATCTTCTTCTGCTGTTACTTTGTGTGTTTTGATTGAACAGAAAAATGAAAAATATGTTGGAGGCTGTGGTGGAAGACATTCTGCTCTCTGATGATCCAGTTTTCTTTCAGTGGTATCCTCCGATGGTGGAGAGTACCTATAGAAGTCAAAGATATGTTACCTACAGGTTAAGTGCGTGCCTACCTTTCTTCTGAACATAGCGGTGAACTGCTCCGAGATTCTCTTGAAGAGCTCCTGGATGGCAGTGGAGTTACCAATGAAGGTGGCGGACATCTTGAGACCTCTGGGAGGGATGTCGCACACGGCAGTCTTCACGTTGTTAGGGATCCATTCAACGAAGTAGGAACTGTTCTTGTTCTGGATGTTCAACATCTGCTCGTCGACTTCCTTCATGGACATGCGGCCTCTGAAATTTGATTGGAGTCATTTGAATGAGATATGATGACGGAGTAGTTGGGACGGTTGAAATAAGCAAAGAGCCTAAAATATTAGGTTTATTCTAGTGATGTCACAAACTTGATTCCAACTTTCAACTCAACTGACGAGAAATTAGAACTTGATGTAGGTATTCTCGAAAAAATATAATATTGTACAAAACATTTTTAGGAGTTTACACAATTGAAAAATTGAATTACATAATTGCTCACGTGATTGAGAAGTTCAAATCAACGAGAACAGAAAAATCAACGAATAGTTTATTCAATTTATACACTTCCCTACCTACGTTACTTACGACACCTACGTTTAAGAAACATGTGGGTGAAGTGTGCAAATATTTTTTTTTGCTTTTAAGTGATACAACATTTCGGATCACAGTAGGTAGGTAGAAGACCTTCCGCCAAGTTCCCATGATTGATGCAGACTAATTGAGGTATCTACCAACTGAATATTGTACTCACACCTACCTACTTCACCAGAGTGGATAATATACCTATCAATCAAACCTATCAAATTGTTTTTCATTGTTTCATTGCTTTTCGTTATACCCATACCTGAAGATGGCAGCGACTGTGAGGTAGCGTCCGTGTCTGGGGTCGCAAGCAGCCATCATGTTCTTGGCATCGAACATCTGTTGCGTGAGTTCTGGGACACTGAGGGCACGGTATTGCTGGGATCCCCTTGAGGTAAGTGGAGCAAATCTGGAAACAGAACATCGGGTAATTTCTTAGTTACTTCCGTGTTCGGCAATTTTTTAATATAGGTACCTAATGTATCTCAAGGTAGATTTATAAAACGAATAATATGACTTTGAAAAGTGAAAACTACTAAGTAGTAGGGTTTAGGGATCATTAGCTGTTGCCAATATACTCAGAAGAGTCGGTGCTTAGGGCGTGATATGTATAAGTGTAAGCACACGTGTATGTGCACGTAAATAGATTCTGGCGGTAGCTACTGTGTTTCAATCATGTGTCATGGAGGTCATGTGTTACAATGCTTACCCAGGCATGAAGAAATGGAGACGAGGGAAGGGGACCATGTTGACGGCCAATTTACGGAGATCAGCGTTCAACTGACCAGGGAACCTGTGAAAGCACAAGATTGGTCAATACAATGCCAGTACGTATAGATATGAATACTTTGAATTACGTTAATTATGAATAAGGTGTAGGTAGGTACTAAGTATCTATTTTGATGCCGCTAAAATGGGCCTGGTACTTTTAGATTTAACTAAACCACGAACGTAGTTAATACCTCCCTTCACCAAAGATGATGTCATACATAGTGATGCTGATTACTAGGTAGAATGTAGATGAACGCTCAAGGGAGGGGTTTGGGGAGCCCCAAGCGCGGAAGCCTTGTGGCTTATTGTGCTTTCCTGAGCGTCCCGTTTTTAGTAAAAAACAATACCCAGTCCCTGATGGTGAGTGTTGTTAGGTTGTTGACTTTATTCGCAGGGGGATTCCCTCAGGGGGGTTTGAGCCCCTAGGAGGTTGAATCTGCGATGTGTGAGTGCAGGGCATTAACAAATTATGTGGAATGCCGTTTCATTGGTCTTCTCGCATAGTCTGCACTGGGTTGATGATTGTGTTACCCTCGTGCGCTCTAGATGGAAGCGAATAAGGGCAAAGCCGTTTATTAAGCCGACTATTTGCCTCAGCTCTTCACGCTCCAACCTAAGTAGCTCCGCAGTAAGCTGGGTGTTGGGTTTAGCCACCATAGCTTACTATGAGCATGTCCTCCAATTCGTGATCATCTTCTCGTGGTCTGTGAGCAAACCCACGCAGCGATGGATCCTCTGAAGGTGCTTTTTGACAAGCCAAACGGCGGCTCTGGCCCTACGAAGGGTTTTTGTGAGCACTTCCTGCGAGCTTGTAGGCGTTTTCGTTACCAATTATTCCTTTATGTCCTCGCACCCATTCCAAGGATACCATGTAGTGCTTTGCCAGAACATTAAGGGTTTGCATACAGCTCCAGACCAACCAAGGGTAGATGGCTGGAGCCATGAGTGCTTTTATTGATATCTAGCTATTAAGTGTTATGATTTATTTTATCAGTACCACTCTACTACAGTAGGCACACAAACAATTTTCTGATTTCCGATTCCAAGAGATTTTGGAGTTCTCAATTCTGAAATGATGTTGAACCTTCCATTTTGTGGAATTCCACTTTGCTGTTTGCGGTAAAATGGTCCACAAATGACCTTATGTTGAGAAAAAAATTCATTCTCGATTTTAAGGATTCGTTATTACAAATAATAAACCAAAATGGTTTTAATGTCCCACTATCGTCGCAGACAAGCGATATAGTGATTATGTAGCTACCTTTGTGTGAAATTTGGCTCTCCCCTACCTTGCCAATAAAGCTTATGGTATAGGTACAGGTACTTATTAATCATCATCGTTCGTGATACTGACCTGAGGCAAGTGGTGACACCGGACATGGTGAGGGAAACGAGATGGTTCAGATCACCATAGGTGGGGGTGGACAGCTTCAGCGTTCTAAAGCAAATGTCGTAGAGGGCTTCGTTGTCGATGCAGTAGGTTTCGTCTGTGTTTTCGACGAGTTGATGAACGGACAAGGTGGCGTTGTAAGGTTCGACGACGGTGTCTGAGACCTATAATCACACATCATGAACCCTTGTTAGTTTCTAAGATTATCTTATTAAGGTTGAGGATTTGACTGACAAACTCCTTGGTAAGTTATTCTAAATAGATGTATGTGTGGGCAGCACTCACCTTGGGGGATGGAACTACAGAGTATGTGTTCATTATTCTGTCGGGGTATTCTTCACGGATTTTGGAAATAAGAAGGGTGCCCATACCAGAGCCAGTGCCACCTCCCAACGAGTGTGTAAGCTGGAATCCCTGTAACACATTGGAATCGTTTTTCAGCAAATGAAAAAAAGTGGAGCTGGTAGGTAGGTAGTTCATAAAGTAACCTATCTACTTGATGTATCCCCCCTAATAATGAATTCATCCACAACCAAAATGATCATCATATACGGTATTTCAAATAAATACATTTAAAATCACTAAGGCGTGATCAAAATTCCATAGGTAAGCTTTAATTCCAACCTTCACCTACCTATCAATGCATTCACCTGCATAAAAGGGTGGGTAGCTGAAGGGTATGTTTTTGAAGTTTTTTGACTTAGATAAATTTCAAGCAACGTCATTTTTTAAAGTTTCAAAATTATTTAACCAGAAGTAGTTAAGATTCTAAGCGCGATGATGCATGAAATTTAATTTAAAAGCCACAAGACTGTGACAAACTTCATTTTAGTCGAATACTGAGGGTGAATTTACTCTTAATTCCACCAGGGAGAGTAGAAATTATTATTATTTTTACTTCATCCCTCTTGAATATTCTCAAGACATAACCATAATAATAACACTATATTTTTCCTCGTTACCTACAAGTTCACTATTTCGTAAGAAAAAATCCAAATCCTTTCCTCGCGGGACGTTTCAAGTTCAAGTTTATCTCATAATTACGAGTACTGACACTAATAATAATGAACTGCACAGCATACCTGAAGACAGTCACAGCTCTCGGCCTCCTTCCTAACGACGTCCAGAACTGAATCTACGAGCTCAGCTCCCTCCGTGTAATGGCCCTTGGCCCAGTTGTTACCTTAAAAAGTCCAAGAATGTTTTGAAATGTCCAGTGTGTGTGGGAATAATTTTACAACCTATACAGTCACTTAATAAAAAATATAAGATTTTATAGAAAGATTGATGTTGTTCAAGTTCACGCAAAAGAGTTACATTTTTCGATAAGTATTTGCTACAGCTTACGGTAGAACAACGAACATTACAAAGAATACCAGTACACAAGAATACAAGTACACAGTATTTACCTATACCTTTTTAGACAGTTTTTTCCTTATATTTATGCCTAGGAGGCGAGAAAATACCTGTCAGCAACTTCGTCACTCCAGAACGACTCACTCGATAAAGATGTGATTTTTATTTATTTTATTTTTTTGTTCTACCACACTGTAGAATTTTAAATCTTTATTCGATAAACTCTCGAAATGCGCGTTTGGTTCGTACTGTGGTTTATTTCTCGATTTGTCTGTCTCTACCGTGGACATTCCCATATGGAAGAATTCCGATTTCTGAATTACCAGTAGATATCTACCTGTATAACTTACATTAGCACATACAAATTTACATTGAAATACGTGCGTATTAGCAATAACCAAACTTACCAGCACCGGATTGTCCGAAAACAAAATTGTCCGGCCTAAAGATTTGTCCGAATGGCCCGGACCTAACGGAGTCCATGGTTCCAGGTTCGAGATCGACCAGAATAGCACGAGGAACATATTTACCGCCACCTAAATTACAGAACGAAAACAATGAAGAACCAATTAGTATGACATCATCAATAGGTAAGTAGGTATGTACTTCATTTTAGATATTCAACTACAACGAATTTCGTTTCAAAAAATTGAGATACCAATGGAAGTAGATGTCTTATTGATGAATTTACTTGTGATTACGTTCTCATTTCATCATTTTCTGGATTTACGAAAATAGGCACTTAATTCAATAATACAAGATAATCCGTAAATATTTCTACAAGCTCTATCAACTTGACAGGTATGGATAGGAATAATACACAGACCCTCAAAAATAACAAATTTTTTCAATCTTTTCAGTAGGATTTATATATTATTAATTACCTACTATTTAATAATTGATTCTTTACGAATTGTATGTGCCACACCATCGCCAAGTCAGTAGACATACTTGTCTTAAGTTGATGATATAGCCTAGAAGTAAGTATCCCATAATATTGTTACCTGATCGATTGTTACCTTTGCCAGAGGCTTCATTGTAATATACGTTGATTCTCTCTAGCTGGAGATCAGAATCTCCGTGGTAGGCACCAGTAGGGTCGATACCGTGCTCATCAGAGATGATTTCCCAGAACTGCAAAGAAGAAAAAATACATTAGGGATCGCATTTTTCATTTCAACTTTTGGATTATGGGTTACAGTCACGAAAGGATCGAGGAACACAACTATGATGAGTTTGTTTATGAAATAGAGGATCGAGGACCCAATTCTTTCATAAAATCGGGTCCCATGTTTCAAACAACTTGCCCTACCTAGTTCGCAAAACTTTGAAAAAAAGAAGATGAAGTCTGGCTCACATGAATATTATTGACCTATCTATTTTCAATTGGGTGAAGTGCATCGCTTGCCGTTCGAGGGTAATTTGAGTTAGTCATTCAGATGACTTTTCTGTGTAGAACATCGTGGAACCCAACGAACTCTAGCTTAGGTAGGTATTTGACCCAGGTATTAACTACCCAGGTATTTTAAACAAAGCGTCGTCGTCTGACAAGTCATTGTGAGCTACTAAGAACTACTAGGATTTACGAGCTTTCACTGGAAGTTTCGGGAAGGCGTAAGGTGGGGGTTTTTGTTGTTTTTTCGACTTCCAAGAAAATTGCCATTGTTTCCCAACCGGGCCTTGTCTCCCACTGAGTTGGTTTCGTTTCATTTCCGTCTTCTTTCAAACCTACCCAAAAAATATAGTTTGGATCGGAAGGATATCGCCAGGCAATAGACTTAATACTGGTATGAAACAATGGTGAGAACGACAAAAGGAGTGTCTATGTAGGAGATTGGAATCAATAGGAGCAGAATGATGGATCGAACGACCGTCGGGAGCGGTATTTTTCTGGAGGCGTCCTTCAGATTGCGATGTATTGTTTGGACAGTGATCAAGATCAGAGTGCCGCCTTTTGTTTGTCAAAAGGAAAGATAAACCCGTCTTGCAACTTTCCCTTAGTTGGTGAAACACTAAACGCAAGATATTTCTTAAATAAGGAAAACTTGACAATATGACTGAGATATCGGGTAACTCCCTATTCGTGCTCTTATGTCTCGTCCTTTCCTGAGGCCTGCGTGGTGCGCCTTCACGATTAAAAAGGTGCTCAATAGTGGTTTCATAAAATTAAGATTTTTTCACGTAGGTAAGTTAGCATACTATGTTGTAGTATGAAGCAATCGTTCCACAACACTTGGATAGTTGTTTCGAATGATCAAAATTTAAAAGTTGCATTGGATTAAGGACTACTTTCGTATTTGGGAAGACCACATGATCGAGATGGACTGACCAGAAGTTGAACTGAACCAGGCTCTGTCCTTCGGCCTCCAAGCGGTCTACCTACTTGAAGGGGGGCTCCACTCAGAAAACATCGAAAGCATAAAAAGTCTGGAAAAATTGGTTTTAAATCATCAAAGCATATGAGTAGGTACGCCTGTATCTAACATATTATCTTCATTCATTCCTAAATAATAAAAATATTTAAGATCCTTTCTATTCATTATTTGTCCAGATATCTATACCTAGTATGTATATGTGTATCTATGACATCACATCCAATGCAGAACTCCTCACTATTACGACTCTCGGAGTATTTTCCTGGACATGTGAGATGTTGGATATGATTAGTACCTATCTAAGTATAGAAAGGGCAGGTAGGTACCTAACTCATCTCAATTACATCGAAATCCCTCGAGTCATTTTGGAAAGAACGTCAGCATAGTTTCATTTTTACGTTTAAATTGGCCGAACAACGAGAAAGTCACTCCAAGGAAATCGCATATCTAAGTGAGACCTTCCTTGACGGGTTAACCATCTGTTGGATTTCTACGGCCAAAAATGGTCAATTTAAAGGGGTGCGATTCATATCGTAAACTTTGGAAACCATGAATGATTTATCATGATGCCGTATAAGCGAGTTGTTCTAATTCAGGTCAAAGAAGACGGTGTTCAGTGACCATATGTGGGAACAGAATGACGTGGAGGTCGGCTCCCAGACATGTCCTTATAAGTGCAAGAAGTCGAGGGTCCCTTGAGGCAAGTAGGTAGGTCTGAAGTGGGGGCGAGGCTTTACGTGGGCCCAGACCCCGTAGGAGGGCCCCGGGTCACTTCCACTTCCAGAGAAATTGTGAGTCATCGACGTATACAACATCACAATACAAAAAACACGAATCCTCAAGGTGAACGTGGTCAATACACTAGCAGCAACTGTGGAAGTTTTAGTAGGTATGTACACGTGCATGTGGCCTTCCAGTTCGGGTCGATACAAAAATACATCACGCTGTGGTGACGAAAAGGTTGTATACGAGTAGGTATTTCCTCGAAAATTTTATGTTATGATGCTGAATAGTGATTTACTTCTCATCGGATATACCTAAATAGTTCGCAAATAGGTAGTAAAAAATTATCATTTTTCGAGAATTTTTGAATTTTTAAATACTTCCTCTTGTAGTCCTGCTAGACGAATTTTATAGAAGATATTCTGTATACGGTCCATATTCACAACATACTTATATGCAATTTAATGTCAAAAATAATAAGTTGTGGTAATACGAATTTCCAGACCGAATTACCCGGATTTTTTTTTCTACTTACTTCTTAGGCATCTCTACCCTACTGTCTGAAATAATGTGTGAAAATTAAGCTTCAGGCAGTCCGCTGGTAATTGTGAAGTTTTTTAGCATCTGAACGTGATTTGTACACAGCTATTTACCACTACATACTAGGCAATAAATTGAAAAGGTTATTTAATGTCCACATAATTTAGGTAGGTATACTTGTTTTTGACGAACAGAAAAAGAGCTTCAAAGTGCATCACCACCACCAGAGCAGCACCATTCAGCATTTCAGTCATTTTTAATAACCTAACAAACATGATTCTTTCTAGAAGTTTCTAGCGTCGACTCAATCGAGCCAATTACTCTTTAGTTCAGTCCTCACGGATATATCCATACAAGGGAATGTCCGCAGCCAAGAATCTAAAAGGAGAATCTTCTTTCAGGGCAAAAAGAGCTTCTGTGTCTGTTAGACGGCGTAAACTCCATTAACGAGGGGAAATTGCCTCCAATTAGTATGGCCGCTGGATAGGCCGAGAAAAAATTGAGCCCTGTAGACAAGAGATGTGAGAAATCTCGGTCAACTTCAAGATTTCTTGTGAAACGAACAAGGTACCTACTAGGTTTTTATAAAGTTAATGTTTGTTTCAGTTGACCCTAGCTTTTGCTTCCCCACTAACGAAAGTAAGAAGCTACGTTTCTTTTACGTGTCTACGTGCTATTCCTCGTACGTTTCCAAAAACCTATAATACGAAATTTGTTTGGCTTTCATTCGCATGATGCAAATTAAATATTGCCTGGTAATGTGGATAATTTCTAGTTGAAAAGGATATAATATGCGATGTGCTAAAGACGAAATAGGTAGCTTCTCGTTTTGACTTCAGATTTGGATTCAGCGACCTTGAAAAAAACTGTGCGAATTTTAAGCGCGAAATTTTGTTCAGATGAGTCGAAAACAGGGCGGAAAAGATCTTTTGATTTTTGAATTAAAAATCTCCAAGTTAACATGCATTGCTGTCTGACGATTCTTGTGACTATCTTTTATGATCAAAGAATTCTCCAAGGTTCTTAAATGTTTTCTTCGGTATTTTCCGGTCTGAAGGCCGAGTAACCGCAATAGCTGAGTTGTTAGGAACGGTTCACGCTTCACCGCTGAGCGGGTAACGAACTCGAATCTCTTGCTCCTCTATAGTTTTTTCAGTCAGAGATGAAAACTAATCTAGGTAATTAAAAATAATGCTCGTTATAAGGGAACCTACATTGGCAACGTTCATGACTCATATTCTCCGGATTATTAGGAAGAAATTTCAGTACTGAACTAATCGCATTAGCTCCACCACCAGCTCTATAGTTAAGAAATCTTTAAAAAAATAAAACATGTAAGTTTTTGATGGATTCGCTCAGGTAGAAGGTTATTTTATTTCCACTACTTACTCCTAGAACTTTTCAGAGGGATCAACAAGCTCTAAGTTTTCGGGATAGAGTGTAGATGATGATTACGCCCTCTGTTCTGGTCTCTTCCTGGGTGGATAGTGTTTTTATACACCTAGGAATTTCGAGCTTTATCGACTCATGATTGACTTCTCATTCTTGTTATTAATCAATCATTTTTAAATGCACTCCTGCCAATGGCCGCCATACTCTAATATTACATGGGTTAATGAATATATTGTTACTTTTGTCAAGTATTTAACTCACAATATTAAATATTATATCCAAAAAATGCCAAGTATTCATATAAAATAATAGTGAAGTTTTGAGATCAAGAAATCGTTCAGTGAAACCGGAAATCAGCAGTTTTCGACCTGGAGCCCTGAAGGACACGAAGAAGATAATCAGCAAGGCAGGCGTGGGTTCCGATGGAACGAGAGGGATTGTTTGAGAGGTAAGTAGGACGAAGCGAGGAGGCTGGGCTTCCGTTCCAATCAACCAGGCAGAGAAGAGACGGTAGGCGTTGGCCCCAGCCAACCCACTCAAATAACACAAAGAACGTTTCCCTTTGACGTGACTATTTATCTAATCATATTACGGTATAGCGATCATGAGATAATTGGTTAGAAAATGGCCTAGCTTCAAGGTTTCGTTCAAAGATGTTCAACCTCCTCCGCACTCATCATTTCATCTAATGCCGTCTCAGTTTATAGGATATCGAGAACACGATGAGCACTGACCTCTTCCATGCCGTTCCAGCGGACGATATCACAGCTAGGTAGGGATAGGGCATGTTTTTAACCGATATCGTACCAATGTGTTTTTGGTTTATAATTTCAACGATAAAAGTTCCTGTCATGTGAGTTGATGAGCGAATTTTCCGATTTCAAATATACCACATTATGTTCCTATATTCATGATGATATTGTACACCAAAAACCTAAAAAAAAGTTTTTTACTCTTAATTTTCAGAATGTGACCCCCAAGAGTACTTCAAAACATCTGGCCAACGAACTCATCTTTTCTTTCGTAATTATCGGCATTTTCAAATTTTGTGGGTTTTTGAGATCTACCCTAGGGTCAGATATCGTCTGGAGCGAAGAAAAGAGGGAGTTTGATGCCATTTCAATAGCTGAATTTTCTCCGAAAATTCTCTAAAAGTGTAGAGAAATAACTAAGGGAAAAGAACCACCCTATTTGTTGAATTACCTACCTTTGTTCGACGGAAAGTAGAGTACCTACAATATAGATTCAAGAAAAGTGAACGATATCCCACTTAACACCGCGCCGGTAGTTCGTAAGTTTTGTCCAAGCCTTAGACCAAGAAAATTTTCACCAAAAACATAAATGGTCCCACGACGGCAAAGCTATGAGGGGTCACCAATCTCGGAGAGGCTAAACTTTCCCTTAAAACAATTTAATAGGGTTCTCCTATTCATAGTGAACATACTTACAACGCGAATCCCAAGAAGAATAAAAACTTGCTTACAGAATGTTTAAAATGTTTGGCCAGAAAATATTGTGTGTTTTGAACTCTTGTCCAGATTGAGCCTTAAAAAAAAATTGAATTTTTTCCAAATGAAAGGACACACACAAGGCCTTGAAGTCATTCATTGTTTTAATACAAGAAAACATTCACGGGATGACAGCGAGAATTTTACTAACAGTACCTATTGTTCTAATTATTCTTTCTGGGAATACTAGCAAAGTTAAATAAATAAACAATGCAGTTTGAATAGAGACGGACCCACTAAGGTCACCGAAGCTTGTGTTGCTAAATGATATTTTGAGAATAACTTTGCCATGCAAAACTCTGGAGGGCTGTGATGTTACCTACAGACCGAGGGCGAGGAGGTTCCGTGTAAAATGAGACTCCGGTTGGAGGAACATGACCGTGTCCGAAACGAATGGAATGCAATCCTTCACGCCTGTGCAACCAATCTTTCTGCCAGCCTTCTCAGACCGATACGATTCCCAATCGCTCTTGGTGGTGAGGCTTCGAGGGGCATGGGAAAGATTATCGTTTGAGATAACCAACGAATTGAATTCGTGAATGTTCCTTGCTGTAGGACATCACTCAGAGTTATACTATTACAGAGAGAACAATTTCCACATTCACTCTTTTTACTTCCGAGTCCACCAAATGGTAGCGGAAGCTTTGTTTTCACTTTCGCGAGGTAAAAATTGTTTTCCTTCTTACTCATGATTTCTGACCGAATTTGGTTCCATGACTGTCCGACGGTGTGTGTTTCAACAAATCATTGTACTTAACACGATTGGATTTTTAAGAAATATGTGGGTTGGGCCCTGCATTGTCCCCCATACATTTCAGCCTTGTCAGGTCAATGGCAGTTTCTGAACGCATGCACCAACCTGAATTTCCGCAAATCAACCGAGCTCTCAGGATCTAATTGGCCGATTCAAGACTTGTAGGGTGGTTGATTCCTCATGAACACATCGTAATCAAAACATCGGTA
>JAEMON010000003.1:31626823-31643510 GCA_030264115.1 Lygus lineolaris | reverse complement strand
ACAATACAAAAATTACAGTTTTTTGAAAATCACCTGTTCTTTCTGCACCACACTTTAACGCCACACAGAACATGCGGCACACGTATTATGTGGTTATTCATAAAGTAAACTAACATTATTTGTACCCACATTCTTGCATGTTCTCAACTCTAAACACGCATAAGGACAACACAAAATTGCACGGCGGGTGTGGGATGAGTGATATAAATGTAACTCAAGCCAGATCAGTTCTGACAATTGTGCAGGAACTGTCACAGGACGTGTAACTCCGAACGACCATTTAACCAAAGTTTGGCAGCGTTCGAGGGCAGAAACTATCAATTATGGGTGCATTAATTCATTGTGTGCTATCACATAAGGAAGCTTCGATTGGTGCCAATGCACCGTATATAGACGCAGTCCGTATATAGAACCCTGATGAAATTTAGGTTTCCTTCAGCTCTGGGACCTCAAGTTGTGTTGGATACCATGTTAACTTCCACGCGCTAAAATTAGTTTCCGCTTGACTCCGAAATCTAATCAACACCCTCGTAGTCGGTACCCCTGCCTCTGGGGGCCGGTAACAACAAAAGCAGAAATCTGAGCAACAGAGGCGGATAGGCCTATAAATCGTCTCCAAGGGGCGCGGGGAGTGGCTGGAGGCTTCCTCATCTGCACGGCTATGTATCTCAGTTAAGCCTCGGTTACCGTACTCGGCCGTCGCGGTAGCTCCCTGTTACTATGAGATTAAACAGAGTTTTCTCTCTAACGATGAGCGGACGAGAAAACAGCGACGAAAAATTACCGCACACTTCACAACCACAATTGAATACCTACGTTTTTCGTTTTTTTTTTTTTTTAAATTACGCAAGAACTAAAACCGAGCCACTGAAAAGTAAAAATAAAGACAGATAAGTAACAGGACTCGTTTATCTTGTTCGCAGCTGAGTCTAGACAGATTTGGTTTTGTACATGTGTCGCGAAGCGAGGTTATTTTGGATTATTATTAAATAACTTTTAGGGGGGCTGATAGGTAAATAAATTGTTGTGCTCGATTCCAAAGCAGATTCACTATTGCAATTTTTTCAATAATGAATCTGCTTTGGAATCGAGCACCACAATTTATTACCCTATCAACCCCCCTACAAGGGGAAAAAAAGTCATCCGTCCGCGGCACTTTGCTTAGTTACCGACGACCAAAATTGAAATTTACGCAATTTTCAAATATTTCACATTTTTTCAAATAGGTACCTACAATGTGTTCGAAAATATTTTTTCCATCGATTTCTAATATATCACATTTTTTTAGCGTCGAATGAGACCTCGCGGAGCATCTTAGGACCAACTGTTCAGATGCCAAAATAGGTAGGTACTACCTACCTTTACTTCGGCCCTAAATTAGTTTTCATTTATCAGCGAATGGTCGTCCTCACAAATTTCCTGTTGTAAAGGTTGACGTTGACAAGAAAAAAGAATAAAAGAAAAATACACAGCCAAGGACACAAAGAAGCTCCCTCGTGGCCTTCACATTATGTCACCGTTTAATTTCCAGAAAACTAGAAATCACCGGTTCGCCATGCTCTCGACGATCGAATGCTGGGCAACCAAAAATTAAAATCTCAGAAGAATTCGAATGCAAAAACCCAATCAAAAGCGAAAATTCAATAATGATTCATGATGAATGTCGTATGGGACCTCAAGGGACCTTACCAGCATCATCCCTGTAAATCTGACCAAAATCCGTTCAAAATTGATGGAGTTATGACAGTAACAAGAAAATCTCGTTAGCGCCTGCGCAGAGGCTACCATTGGATTCGATCATGATGAAACTGATAGGAGCCCATCTAGCCCACCCACAGAATTCCTGAAAATTTGATTGAAATCGCAAGGAAATGTGGACAGACAGACACGAAACCAGATTCGCACAGGGGGCCCTCAAATGCAAAATGCAAGTGAAAATTTTGATTTTGGAGCACACAAAAATTTTCCATTTCGAAAGTGCAAACAAAGCTTCCGCTGCCTTGCAGACTCTGAAGCAATCGAATAAAAGTATCGAAGTTTTATTAGGTATGAGGAAAGAGGTAGGTAACTACATACATAAATAATAATACGTAAATTAATCAAGTGTTTCGGCCTGGTTCGGATGTTGGTATAGCATCGGGCTTGTTTACTTACTTATATTCTTCATAAATATTCTGTACTTATTATTTAACATTGTTAAAAATATAGTTGAGGATTATTAACGAACCCCGGCTCTGTGTTTTCCTAACTTATCTCCAAAACCCTCAACAAATTATTTAAAACAAGAATAAAACAGTTTCCCCAACATGCTAACTACAATCTTCAACATTCATGAATGAAAGACGGGAGATTTATGTACGTAATGTACAGAATTAAATGAGGTAATTATTAGGTAATACAGTTTGATACTACAACGTAAAGAATTCATTAGGCACATAGTTGATCCAACGATGCGAGGGGGAACGGAGATGAGGAACAAGGGTCTCCATTTTGGTATTTGCTGCTCTTGGCTTAGGGAATTTATGAAGGATGACTTGAAAGGCGAAGAAGATAAAAGCCACTCGAGTTTATGATTAGCTAACAAGCTAAGTTTGAAAGAGAGAGAAAGGACATTAACGACGTAAAGTTCGCAAGAAAAGGGAAGAAGGAAGTCATTATAGATATCAGAGGCCCTCCAATTTCTAAAATAATCTCTAGCGATCCTAAAAAAATGGAAATGCAGATAAAAGTGATAGCAAGAGACCCTAGCGGTACGGGAATTCAGACCTCTCGTTTTCAAATATAGAGTGCTTCCTATATTTGTAAGGACCCATGAAATTAATATGCTTGCTTTAGTATTATTGGAGTTGGAGATGATAATCCAAGTAGGTATCGATGTAGCAGGGTTAATGGTTCACCCTTGCCATCTCTGTTATTAGGAGGGTTAGATTTAAAAAAAAAACAACTATCAAGTGGTAACCGCCTCAATTTTCTCGGGAAGAATTCCAATTAATATCACATTTACGCGCTGTGGCTTGTTAGGCGCACTTACTCTGGTTTTTTTACAATAGGAACACCAAATTTCTCATGAAATTTTACGTAGAATCTGAATTTGCAATAAAAAAGGGGGTTATTTTAATTCCTCTCAAAATCTTGGGGTAGGTATGTATCAGATTTACAACAATTTGTCACCACCACTTTTTAAAATAGTTGGGGTGACAGGAATTGGATCTTGCGTCTCATGCAGCTGATCTGATAGCTTGTAATCGGCTCCGGGGGTGATTATTCAGTGATTTATTTTTATGAGGATTTACTATCTTTTCGGTACATCTACCTCGGCCTTTCAATAGAGGATTGTTATGAAATGAAGTTTCTGTTTCTGAAGTGCATACTAGTACGCACAAGGACTGAATACAATATTCAGTTTTGTGCGTTTAATTACATTACGTCACAGGTACTGGGACGAGCTATTATGGTATACTAAGGGGGCACCCCATACAATTACTTATTAGGAGAATATTTAATTACTTAGTTATCTGGAACGTACAACGATTGACGTAAGCGACTCTGGACTTTGATCAGAGCAATTCATTGCACCCATGCAAAATCCCGCGACTTCCAACTTCGTAGTATGAACGTATTATGGTCAACTTGGCCAACTTTTACGGGTAATCAGCGAGCAACGGAGTGCGTAAGGGGGGGGGGGGGGGGGGGGGGAATTAGGTAGGTACTCCAAGTAGTTCATTTGACTGAATCAACATTTGCCTCTGCCAGTGCTCTGTAAATCAATGTTAATTATTGTTGCTGAGCATGGATTCTGTGATTCTGAGCAAACTCAATTGTGTAAAACTCAATGATCCATTTAGCATGTTATTTGTTATGGAGTGAAAAACCGATACGATCTAAAGATGATTCGATCTGAAGAATCCTACCACGATTATTTACGAACGGTAGCATAATTATTATCGTCCTTCAAATTTAATCTATTTTGTACGAAATTGAACATACATTGAACTACATTACACGGAGTCTTACCTTGAGAACGTAAATTTCTCCAGACGTTCGGTTGATGTCGAATTTAGAATTGGCTGGATTATCGGGATCGATGCCTTGTCCAGTCAAGAAATATACGATGTTCTGAGGGCGGTCTTTGTCCCCATCCGAGGCTGTCACCTACACATACAAAATGTTCGTGAGTAATAGTTATATGCATAGCTAATATTATAGGTAATTAATAATTTTCAGATTAAATCAAGAAAGTAACCACAGGGAGTAAAAATGAGTAAACTACCTTTCTTAAATAATAAGTTGTCATTCAATTGAAACTAAAATGTTGAAGATCTATCAATAAGACATAAGTTTGGAGCCCTGGTCCTGCGACTAAGGACAAAACCAAAGCGACAAACATGAATAGGTAGTAAATAAAATCTGTATTTGATTAACAGACGATATCTCAGATGCTACCGTTTAGAGGGAACCTACTTTTCTTTTCTGTAATGAGGCAATTAGGTATAAATAGTGCTACTTACTGCATTCATATTATTTTTCAATTCAAGCAAGAATTTATTTGTCAACAAATTAATGGATACATTACACTACGTAAGCTATCATCATCTTAATTACATTAAAAAAAATTAATGCAGCAGATTAAGATGATAATTAGATGGACTTGAAACGGTTACCCTGTAGTATAGGTATGGGTGTAAGAAATAACTTGATTTTAAATACAAGGAAATACAGAAAGGAGAGGTCTAAACTATCTTCAATAAAAAAATAGGTACACAGAATGATCACCCATACATAGATAGGTACAGTAATTACGTACACAACATACAGCTTACCATCACGTCCTGATGGTTTGGCGCTTTAATACGTGTAAGATGTAACAGCGTGTATATAAGGGGAGGAGTGTCTGCAGAGAGCGGCTTCGTCCAGAAAATTTGCAAGTTTTGTCGGCAGTAAGGTAACTTCTCTTCATATTATTATGACTAGCGTAACCATTGGTTATTTTGTTAACTCGAACCTAGAAAACTATAGAACAGTGGAGAGTAGAGAATTCTTCCTTTTTTAGTGGTGTTGTAGTGGTAGCGGGGGAGGTCTACGGTTCGAGTCCTCTTTTTCAAACTTTTTGGACGTATTGAGTTTGATACAAATCTTCCCACTGGCTAAACAAAGAAACATGACAAACGGACCGGATCTCAAAAATAATAACGTGGAAACAAGATAATTCAGCGCTGACGTGTTAAGGAAGAACAACTCACGTCAAAAAACCAAATTGTTCAGAAATTCGCCTCCAAATTTTTTATAAGTTCGCTCTAAGTTTCATAAACCCTAATGTGAATGTACCAACATTAGGTTGATTAGTTTTGGTACAAGTTTTTGAGTCGTTTTGCCTCAAATATATGTAAACGAGTCATTTCGCTTCAGAAATGACCGATTTTTCAATGTTGACGGTTGGACATAGGTAACCCCCACTCCCGAATCGAATTTGTAAATCATGAATTCACCATCGAAAAGAGGTCGAAGATGAAGGGGGTACATAAACACCGGACTTGAGTCGTTCTTAGTTAACACAGCAGAGCTCCCCGTCCCCACTGCACTCTAGCCTCTAGTGGTTGACTTAGTAGTTACCGCACCTTGCAGTCAGTCCCAAGAACGAAGCGCAGACACCCTGCAGACACTGCTTATATGGGGAAGGTAGAACACCAACAGTAATAATTATTCGAATATTTCAATATTATCTTCGTAGGTATCCATACTTACGTAGCATTTCCTATCAACGTTAAATCGTCTACAGAAAATATGAATCTAAGGTAGTGGGATGAGAAGTTATTATCGCACAGGAGTTAAACTGAGTTGAAAATCAGTTTATACCTAGTAGTTGTGGAATTTAAAAAACGTTCCAGCCGTGCAATGTAACCTACGAACAAATTTTCGAAGAAACAAGCCAACTTTGGAAATAATAATTATGCGATTAGAACTAAAACGTCAAATACCTACCTAGGGACCACCCAAAATTTCATTGGGACAACCCAAATAATTTACATAATTAATTAAAAATTGATTAATAATAATAAAGTAAATTATATTCTCACTAATCAGGAGCCTGAACAGTGCCGGGTTCTGAAATGAGTTTTGTTTGGTTGGCATTCTGGACGGATTTGGCCAATGACAGACGCCACTTTGGCAGATTTGGCCTTTTCGACGTCACTTTCCCGCCATAGGACAAAAACTTTTATTTGAATAAATTTTATACAATTACAGATACACTATTTTTGCCCGACGACTTCATTCTTGTTTCTTTTAAGCCATTATATTTCAGATTTTTTTTTAAATTGATGATAATTCCCCATTTAACTGATTTATACGCGGGAACTTGCAAAATTCGCCAAGGAGATTATAATTTTGGATATATTTCAATATATTCATGTAGACCATTTTTTTCGAAAACTCGATACCAAGAGAAACTAAACACTCATAACTGCGATGCAGGTTTTTTAATCAACTTCCCCGCACTAACTTTACTGGTTATGAGGGAAAGATAATAAGAGATAAGCACGTAGGTAAGTAGTACCTTGTAAAAATTACGGCGAGATATCAAAATCGGCGAATATATAAGCAAGCAGACTTGGGAAATAGTGTCAAGTTAACAATAATAACAACTTGAACGGAGTTTCAGGGATGGATGTGTAATGAAAAATATCGTTAAGTGAATCGTGCAATTAGTGTCTAATAAATTGCGACGAAGCGCAATCATGGCAAGCTGATGTGAAAAACGGTCCATTGGCGTCTATTCGAGTCAACGTGCGAACATGCGGAGATCGTTCTAACTTGGTGCAGATGGGATTGGTGCAGTACTAAGGACATAACGGATAAGCAGTTTACCTATGAAGCAGAGGGTTCCACTAGACTGTGTTACGTAATTTATGTGTTAAGGTAGGTGACAACGTGTCGTAGCATAGAATACTTACAAAGTTTATGAAGCTCCTTCAGACATTTAGCACCGGGGCCCAGCGTTTTACTGCTAAGGTTATTTGAAGAAAGGAGGAGAAGGGGAATGAAAGGAAAGTGGAAATCAATGTTATGCTTCTGAATAAATAGGTAGGTACTATGTACGTCACATAAAGTTGAACAATTTTGTTAGAAAACATTTCACGCTAAGAGGATGGGTGACAACCACCAAGGGAAAAAGGTTTTGGAATAAGTACAGACTAAACTAGGACGTCCAAAACAAACTTTCATATCTAGTTCTCGCACTCATATCTATTATTTTTGGATTGTTTCCCCAATTTAAATATCCTATGGCGAACAAGATACCACCACAACACGTACGACTACCAACTACCTATATTAGCGTTGAATAGGTTAGTAGCGTACAACACTCAAGCTATCCACATCATAATACTCGTTTATTATTGCTACATCTCAGGATTATGAAATTTATTACAATTAGAAGAATGATCAATATAATCAATTAATGAAACGATATAATAATTTTATCTGAGGCCACCCAAGGTAAACTGAAATGACAATAAATTTGTTCGAAAGGCTATGAAACGCTTAGTCTTTAAAAATCTTGAAAAACTTTACTGTTTTGAATGACAAAAGCGTTTACTTCTTGAAATTCATCACAAGGCTTGGCTTCTGTTACCTTGAAGAAATATGGACTAAATAATACCTAGGTAAGCGACGAATGAACTAAGAGACTAATGAACCAATAGACGGAAATAGTTTAGGTACCACACTATGTCGAGATGCGTCGAACTTCATGGAGGACCATGCTCGAGTGAAACAAGGAAGACTAATTACTTAGCGATTGAAATGGAGCAACGTTGAAGCGAATAAAGAGCTGGAGAAGACAAAGGAAAGTAATAATTAGCGAGCTACCAGGTTGGTATAGAAGCGTTGGCTCCATTTGACCAATCATCTGACTATAGTGATGTGATTAAATTTCCAGACAGCAAGTAATTCTCCCCGTTATGTACCACATTCATCTCTAAATTGGAAACTGAGAGGCAAGCGCATTAACCGAACGAGACGAAAGGAACGGTATATTGTAGTAGGTAATAATATAGAAAGTCTTATTTCCCTTCATAGATCGTCCCCATACGTTGATGGTAGGATCTATTCGTAAGATCCGAGGTATAATACATATATTACTAATGTGGGAAGCAATTCAGAACTAAAAATGTCTAGTACTTCAAACGTTGCTATCACCTGATCTGCATGGAACAGAAGGAAGGTTTTTCCCCGAATGGATGAAAACTGAAGTCTGTATTGACCGCATTTGACCTAGATTGTCTACCAAATGAAAAAGATTCGACAACAAACACACAAAATAGATACTTAGATAATTCCACATGAATAATGTATCGAACCTAGAACAGCATGTTTGTTGGACTTTCCTGCCGGGAGATTTGGAAAGTTGGTTGGACTGATATTATATTCAAGCGAATGACACTGAGCTCATGGGATCAATTCCTCAGGGGACTAGCACATCTGTCGACTCCCAACTCAAGCCTCTGTGAACCCAACAAGCCACGATTGGGATTGCTTCTTGCAGAACACGCCGACAAAATTAATGTTTTCCGACCACAGCAGGCGAGATGGAATCATCAAAGATGGAATCATGATATCAACCATCTTTGATTAAAAAAATGTAAGGATACTTCAATATAAACACATCAAATACATCTTACTCTTCAATATAGAGTTTCAAGCTGAGATCATTTTCTAGAATCACTCCTTTGGAATTGCACGGAATTAACCGTATCAGAATTTAAAAGTTCCATTCATGCAGCATGAGTTGATGAGCGAATTTTCAAAGAATAATTTTACCCGATTTGGTGGGTGATTTTGATACCATATATGTTTCTATGTTTAAGATAGTAATTTGCACCAAAAACCTCAAAAAACACGCTTTTTAGAGATTTTTGAAACTTAATTTTCAAAATTTGACCCCTTGGAGTCCTTCAAAAATTCTGGCCAACGAACTAGACTTTTCTTTTGAAATTATTGACATTTTGACATTTTTTCAGATTTTTAGCTCGATTCCTCGGTCAGTTATCGTCTGGAATGACACATATATAAACATATATTTACATACATAAAGTGTTAAATTTCAGGAATCATTTTAGAATGGTCTGAAACGGATTTCCATGAAAAAAATTTTCAGAAATTTGCATTACAATTTTTAAGCCATTGCAATAGCTTCATTTTCTTCGAAAATTAGCTAAAAAGTCTTTCGTGCCATCAACAAACATCAACAAACATCACCAACCGTAGCATGGCAACTGAAGAGGTTTACTTAAGCAGCAAGAATCCAGCACGGATGGTATAAACAACCTTAAGG
Organism: Lygus lineolaris; assembly: GCA_030264115.1. Taxonomy (NCBI): domain Eukaryota; kingdom Metazoa; phylum Arthropoda; class Insecta; order Hemiptera; family Miridae; genus Lygus; species Lygus lineolaris. The sequence continues at coordinate 31,634,179 of JAEMON010000003.1, read as the reverse complement.
AAAGTAGACACTAACTTGATGAATTTACCTTCAACAAGTGACAGATAGAGGGGGGTTCTTAATAACGAAGAAAGTCATCAGGGAGAACCGTGAGTATCAAGTTAGAAGTAGGGAAGGGGTGGAGTTGACGTCAAATCTAATGACTTGGGAACTTTTCTATGCAATCAGACGTGACGGCAATGTGTAGAAAACACATCTACATTGTCTTTTGGACTGTAATGTAATAATAAATTATGGCGAAATATGGCACATAACCTATTCGTCGAGTTCAAGCACTAAGTAAATGGTCAAAAGGATAATCCAAGAAAATAATCTCAAGAAGAAGATAATCTCAAGAAAAGAGAGAAATAAGGAAGCAAAACGTTATTCTCCATAAGGTAACACCTGATTGACTCTGACCATTAAGAATAGCACTAAGCCCAATATCTGAGGTTAAAAGTTTCACAAGACGAGAAAATCAGTGGAAAGCAACGACTTCTGAAGAACTAATACTGTGTCGAGAAGAATGGAATGATATAATGGGGATTTTGGCGTCCCAACGTCAAAACTTTCCTAGCGAGCGAGTTATAAACAAACTTTCTAATTTGAAAAGGGGCTTTTCAAGATATTGGCGGCTTCTTTGGAATTCATAGCCAAACTTTTCGACTCGAGGATTGGAGCTACCTGATTCTCGAAGTCATTTCTGAAGAAGACAAAAAATATTGTTTACCCGGTCTCATTCCGAATGTAGGACGAAAAATAATGAATAATCTCGCATTGCCATAAAAATTCATCGGCTTTCCAAAGTGTTAGATGAAATTTTTATTCAATACATTCTCCCAATCCAAGAAAACCCACCTATTTAGATAATAGGTACGAAAATTTCAATCACCTAATTAAGTAACAGATTACGTTTCCATAGAAAATAAATTGGAAATAGGGGGATCAACAAAAATATTTGTAGGTTTTACACGGACAAAAAACTTACTGGGAGTCAATTTGTACATGATTTTCGGATATTGGTTTGAGCACTCTGTTATGGGTTAGTTTCACAGAGGGAAGACACGAGAAAATTCGTAGAAAAAGATCAGATTTAGCTACACGAATATCTTCTAATTGGTTCCAATAATATAATTAATATCCGAATTTAATGCCAGTAAATGGAGGGAGCTATTGAATGGAACCAAGATACTCCATCGCGGCGAAACTGGAAGTTCAATGTGAGCCTATACTGCCTAGTTAACTTTTTTGAGAAAGGAGGCGATTTTAGGAATCGGACGGATGAGGTGTGAAACTTACCTGTAGCAGTCGGACGGGATGGGGTCCAGGCAGCTCTTCTTCCATATCTGCAGTATAAACGGACATTTCGAAGACAGGTTGCAGGTCATTGACATCAACGATGTTTATAACAACTGTCGTGGATTGTTCATTCAGTGAATCGGATGCCACAAGCGTCAGCTCATACTATAGAAAAAGAAAAACGAAACCATAACAAAAACAAGTCAGAAATTTGAGAGGCCTTCCGTAATTATCACCTGGAGGACACGTTTCGGAAGGTTGCGATCGTCCTCCTCAGTGATTTGGGTCCTGTATGTTGGTCTTTCAAACACAGGCGGGTTGTCGTTCACATCCTTGACGTGGATGACGACAGTCGTGTAGTTCTCCTTGAGATTATCTGATGCTGCTAGTCTGAGTTCATACTGTTTACAAACATGATCTCCTTATTGACAGAGATACAGAGGTTTTGAAGAGTCATGACTCTTCTAAAATGGATTTTAAAAATAGGACTCATGAAATCAAATTAAACGTACATGCTATAGGAACTAAAATAAAACGACCGTAGGTAGTTTCTTTAGAAAAGACCAAGAGTTTGAATAGTCATCAATAGCGACTCACTCTGGCTCATACAAGATCCTCCTAACACTTAAGATTAATATTTTTTTTACTGCATAAAATAGAACTGGGCAAGTCCCACAAACGAATAAAAATATCTTTCTTTTCGTGTTATGCAAATATGAAATGCGAACGGTACCTAAAGATGAATGACCACTTTAGTTTTCATGAAATTGCTCCTTAGAAGGTGAAGGATTAGTGAGAAGAATTGCGGGAAAGTAATAAACGTATTCCAAGAAAAAAGTTCAGGAGTTAGAACCTGTGAATTTATTGAGAGCAAGTTAGTAGAAGAGAGAACGAGAATCTTGCGCCGGACAGGTAATGAAAAATGAATTCAAAAGCTTATAAAAAGGAGGGAAAGCATTTAAAGCTTAAAATTCTCTTCGTTGGGTGGTAACAAAGCTCTTATACAGAGTAAGGTTGATGAATAATCTCCCAAAAGATGATTATTTAACGGAAACTATAAATTCGTAGTCATTGGAGTTTAGTGTATAAAATAGTTGAGTATTAAACATAATTATTATTTAGAAAATCACTGATAATATTGACGAAGATTTATCACTTTAGGACAGTTCCATTTTATCAACTAAGGCAAGCCCATCCCATGTTACTGTCGGGTATCATTGAAAGCATCGATAGCGAGAACTGAGAGAATAAAAGGCCCAAAAAACGTTAATTAACGACCATGAAAATGAAGCAAACATCATCTGGTGTAGACTAATCCTTCGGTTATATGCGTATTCCACGTTTGCGCAGCCCTTCATACTCAATCGAATGCTAATAAATTCATATAAGACCAAAAGAAGGGCCTTACCATCAAAATGTCAGACTTTTTGGATAATTGGTTCGTGTATTAGGTATACTGGTGGTTTGCAGAAATGCATACTTACGCACAGATGCACAGTTGGGCGAATGGCCAATCTAGGTGGGAAAAAATAATTTTCGCAATAGTTCTAGTTGTGATTGCGTGACCGAAAATAGTTATTTATCTCTGAACTATTTGAACAAGTGTTAGGATGTCTCCCATACAAGGAAAGTGAAATGAGATCGCATTTGTCTGGTGTTTCTCTAGTGGAAAGGCGTCGTTCCTCTTCTCTTCTTCATTATGGACAACTAACTAGTGAATTTTCACCAAGGGTTTTAGTTTTTGGGAGAAAAGTTACTGAGTATCACGAAGTACCATTACGGTTTTTTAGTATACCTACTAGTATACTTACTTTCTTAGTATAACTACTTTTCTCCTTGTTTCTAATGTATTTGGGGTTTTCCGCATTTTACCGCAAACTTTTTTTCATTGAAAGAATGTAGTATTTTGCGAAGAGATTTCGTAAGGATTTGGCATGAGAATAAAAGCGAGGCGCACACGAAGGTGTACAATATTTTGATTGATAAATTCGACGTTCTTGAGCCAGAGGAAGAATCGGTCAAAAAAGTAGAAACTAACATCAAACTCTTGTACTCAAAAGATCCAAGATCAAATTCATGGATGTACCTACCAATTTTATTTGTTTCATTTTTTCCATTAATTCGTCCGGAGGTTGAGTTCTGTTTTTCCGTCCATTTTATCTAGTTTTTTTGTAGTTTTCTTTTTTCAATTAAATTGTACGGTATTACTTTGGTTTTGTTAATTTTTATTTTTTATTTTTTTCCAATTTTAGATGTTTTTATTTATACAGTTTTATCCCCTCTCCACTCATGGGGGTGAGGCAATGAGTAGCCTTGAGCGAAATCATCAGAAAAAATTCTGTTCCTCCCTTTGGAGGAAACTGATGACCTCCGCGACGCCGGTAGCGGCAGTCGGACGAAAATCAAGCCTGAAAATTTGTTTACTTTTCTTCTAGCTTCATATTTATGTTGTGAAAGTAGCTATCATAATGCCAAATTGAAAACTCGAACCGACTTTGTTTACCTACGTACGAGTAATCCTCTGAAGGATGTGGAAATTGGCAGGATGAGATGTTGTGTGATGTGTAATAAATTCAGAGCTTTCCAACGAGTGGTGAATGATTTTTATGGTATGCAAAATGAGGAAGTTATATTTCCCTAGCAACAATTGGTTGTACGTGAAAATCATCAGAAAAAATTGAAAACGCTTGGATACGAGTCTGCAACACATTGGGACATTTTATGTCTTTAGTTCCCACCACTCAGCTGATCCAGACCCTGGGTCTCGTCAAGTAAATGTCCTAAAGAGGCCGCATAGGAAATTACAGCTTCCTAGAGTGTAATGCATAGAAATCAGCTTTAAGAGCCACTCAGCTGATCCAGACCCTGGGCATCGTCAAGTAAATGTCCTAAAGAGGCTGCATACGAAATTACAGCTTCCTAGAGTGTTAAGTACAGAAACACCCAACTGAAAATCATCGTAAAATGTAGGTAACGCTTTTCGAGGACACTTTTTCGTTATTATTTTCCGTGGCAGTTTTTTATTTTAATGTGCCAAAGCAAAGACATAAAATGTCAAAAATTTCGTGACTCGATACCGTTCCCGAAAAACGTAACACTTTTTGCCAGTTAGGTCAAGGCTAAAGCATGTTCCATGACAAAAATTCCGGGGCTATGACAACGAATTTCAAGTTTGAGCGTTTGAAGTAGCTATGAAAGGGTTTGTGCATAGGTCAGAACTTCTAATTTTTGACCTCAAATTCGGGTATGGCATTAACAAAAACCCCCGTGAGCCACTTTTTAACTGAAAATTCCGTCTGGTTGAGCCAGGAAAGAGGCGGGTGACGTCAGAATTATTTGGGCACTGAGGCTCCTCCCCAGGCGGAAGGGGGGGTCGGTGACGTCATAATTATTAACTTCAAGACCCTTGTATGCTAATAGGATACCCTCCATGTTGCACCATTTCGGAAAGCTCTCGCTAAGATCTATCATTTGGAAAAGGAAAAAAAAAAAAAAAAATTATGCGCACACCCCATTTAGGTATACTGATCCAATGTCACGAAATTCATAGGTAATCATCTTGGAGTTAGCTCCCATCAATCCTCCGAATTTGAGCAAAATCGGTCCATTGGCAAATGCAAAAACCGTAGTTTCAAGAAATTCGCGTTTGCGCATGCGCAAACACTGCTATTTGTCAAACGTGGATGAAGTTGATCGGGATCATCTAGGGGCTAACCCTTACAATCCCCGAAATTGCCACCGACATTAACACAGTAGTCCCGGAGTTAAGGCTATGAAAAGAAAAGGAAAGATGAAATTTTGATTTTGGTTATCTTATGGACATTTTTCTTCTTGTAGGAATACATACCTTCAGTAATGAGGAAGCAAAATAATGCTACTACTATGAAAACCCTCGCATGGACGCTTCGAGCAAATACCAATCTTGCTGACGACAGAGTCATTCTTCAATTGTCAGACGCACCGAGGAAAACACACTAACAGTCTCCTCATGTTGCTGACTTGGGGTTTCCCCCAATTAGGTAAGTAACAATAATTTTCAATTAGGTACCAATAATAATTCTTTGGATGACACCTCTGTCAGCTGATACGCTCATTTACCGAACTGATATTTAGGGAACAAGAGCGTTCACCACTGGAAACACCGTTAGTAGTTGAATAGCGGTGTTGATTCACCACGTAAATTGCAGTGGAAGTAATAAGTTCGAACTCAACTCCACGAGTAAGGCAAACACGTTAATTGCGTAAGCATTACAATATAAAGCCATCATCGCTTATTTAGGCCCTCATAAAAATCGTTAAAGTAGTTTGAGCAGAATAGGAAAATGTGGGTTTAAAAAAAATGCTAACTCTGATTTTGGCACTCATCAGGATATTTTTGTGGAGATGAGGGGTATGGAAATGTTTATAATTGATATAAGAGTAGATCCGGTGAATTTCATCAAAATCGTTAGAGTAGTTTGGGTGAAAAGCTAAAAAAATGTGTCAAGACGCTTTCTGCCGCTAATAATAAACTATCAGAATGATAGTCAGAATCCTGATTCATCCTCATACATGTGGAAACCAAGCCTCAAAATCAAAAATTTTTCGTCATTGTCGTAGGGGCTACAATCGTAGCCATGCGATGAAATAAATAAATAAAACAAGCAATAGTAAAAGAAATAGATTAAACAAGAAATAGTGTTGAGACGCCCTAGCTACCTTCCGACTGCTCTTGGGGATAAGGATGGTGAGAAGGTGCGGGGTGAAGGGTATGGGGAGGAAAGACCACCTATGGTATCCACGGAGCGAGGATGACGCCACGGAGTATGGGAGGTAATGACTGGTAGGAAGAAGAATAAAGAGAACTGTTCCGTTGGAAACAGCACCAATTTGTACACGAGCCGAGCAACACGAGGGTGGTTACGCCACGGAGCACACCAGCCGAGATTCCCAAGTCTCGTCTCGTCCCAGTCCGAGGCACTACATTCACACCAAACGCCGCGCCAGCACACAGTCAAGGCGGCACGGACTCACATACATTTATCCAAAACGTGGAGAAAATTGGTCAGATATCGATCAGAACTAATGATTCTAAAGCGGTGCTTCAGAAATTGAGTTTTCTGCTGATTGCAGTACCTACTTTCCTCTTACCTTTTTGGTGGGCTGAGGAAAGTAAAAAGAGTTGCCGGACTCAACAATCTTGATGAGAAATTCAAAAGGATACATTGAGATGTAAGGGATAAACTTGGTATATATAGGGGCCGAAATCGAAAGTCATTCCACGAAAGTTAATCCTGGAAATGAACTCCCTGAAAAAACAAATTAATCCAAAAGCTGTATTGCGAATCGCAACTGACCATACTCGTATTTGTTCATCTTTTTTTCGTAGGTTGTTTATTGGTTTAGGGAGTGAATTAATAAAGTGACACTCTATAGTGAGTTTCAAAAGGATCGTTTACAGCATATTACTTTACATTCTCACCACTCAGAACAGTAAATCCAACTGACTCAGAGCACGTTTGATGGAAAATTCAGTAAAGAACTGAAGAGACGCGCAGTACCAACGGTAATACCATCGGCATAACGAAATTAGAGAAAAACGCTGGTAACATGATAATCATACATTACATTCGCAAAGAGGGCATCGAAATTAGCTAAAGGTGTTAATGTAATAATCACATCTACTCATTTAGCTACTTAGTACTCTTTTGAATAGCTATTTCATTAATGAACTCTTGTATCTACAGGGTGTCCAATTATTTATGCCCAGTCGGCGTAAACCTTAGCGAGGGGGCTTTGAAAAATTACCAAATGGTTACTCAATTTTTTTTTTTGCGAAGGGAAGAATTCTACGTGAAATGAAAAACTGACAAGACCACGTGATTCAGCGTGAACAAATACCCCAAAAATGGCATGAAGAACAGTGATCTACGCAGGAAGGTTATCTGCATGGAAAATAATTTGCAGTGTAAAAGGATTACCTAGGTAGGTAGGTAATTAATAAAATGACTAAGCCAGGGTAATGGGTCTTGAATGAAGCTATGTGCAAATCTGTACTTTGATGGGTTGTCTGCAATGCAAAGCTTGTCAATCATTTTA
>JAEMON010000003.1:31560540-31570650 GCA_030264115.1 Lygus lineolaris | reverse complement strand
GAAGAGAAAATTCAAAATAAACAACAGGGAACAAAACTATGGTGTTTGTGTGCATTAAGGCTATCAGGTTCATGTCTCTGAGGCAACGCAATGGGGCGGACAGGCGTTTGGCCTCCTTTCTTCCGAGCCGAATCATGGGCGGGAACGCCGAATGCATACCACCTATATACACTGTTCACATCACATGTCGAAAAGCGTACCTAGTAAGTAGGGAGGTGGTACTCCGTTCATATATCACATAGAAAATTATTCCAGGACTACCAAAACCTATAATGAAAGTCAAACATCTATTCATATCGTTCCCCCCACCCAGAAGTCAATTGATTCCCGCTACCGAAATCATTCATGTCCAAATAAATGGTACAACAAGCCTTACCTTCAACCAATAATTCCTCTGAAGAACATTCCAAATAAGTGAAAAATATGGTATAGGTACGCACATAATTATGTCGTAATATGCTGGTATAACTATGCTGTTGGGCACGGAAAAGTGGTACCGCTTGCAAATCTCATCGCTCCGCGGGCTCACTGCTTGGCGTTGCCATTGGAGAAGAGTTTAAGGCTCTACGGCGTATAGATGTATGTCGATTAATGAAATCTGTGCGGCTCAACGCTCAACTTACAGGAATCATTTTGGAACCGTAGTAATCGTCACATTTTTTCCCAATTTGAAGTGGAAAGTTGTGGAATCACACGATCATCCTAGTAAAGTGACGATGGAGGAAAAGAGTGTACGACATCCACTAGGTACAGCCTATTTCTATAACAAGAACGTAGGTTACGCAACATTTTTCAAAAACCTCATGAAATCGGTGCATCCATTAAAGCCACAACAGTCACAGACTGACAGACCAAGCGTGATAGTTTGTTATAAGATGATACATTGTTATTAACATTTCGGAACACAGTTGGACAAGTAGTAGAAGATATTTAAGGTAGTTACAGTAATGATAACCAAGTAAGAATTCGTTTCCAGAAAAACAGGAGTAATTGTTTCGATAGAATGATATCACAACTTCAACCAATTGGTTTAAGAATAAGCGGCAGACCGTGTTCCCTGAAGTGGACCGTTGGATCGTTGCTCACCGAGCTGGAGAGTACAGCTTGCTAGTATAAAGAGTTCCTGTAAAGGGGTTGGGAAACCCAAGGAATATGAGGAAAACGAGGTGAAGGCTGCCTCCAGTGACACGGACGAGACGATGTTAGGCGGAGAGGTTTCGAGAATATTTCCTGATACCTGCGCCGGAGCCCGTCCTTTCGCATCCAGGACCCTTTTAGTCCGGTCGAGCGTGAATCCGGCAGGAAGGATCACTCGATCACCGCCACCAAGGTATTATTTATGGTAAGAAAGCTCTTTGGGGGACGAGAGAAAAATGCATGAAACCCTCAAGTTTGCTCTTCACTGAATCCCTATTGTGAACTAGCCTGGACAAATTTCCTTATTGGTGGTTGAACGATTATACAGGTACCTACCAATTTAATTACTATAGGTAGGTAGGTACCAATAATGCAGTGGCGTACATAGGTTCTAATTTCGGGGGGGCCCACATGAACAAGCTTACCGGGGTGGTAACGAGCTGGTAACATTTCGCACAACAAATTCAGGAATCGATTGTACAGGTAATTCCTAACAAAAAGGGTCTTTTTTAACCACTTGATTTCGTGACTTTTAAGATTTTGGTTTTTCCTTCGACTTTACATCTCGAAAATAGCAGTCATACTGTACAACTGAAAATAAATTATACCATTGCATGGGAAGAACGTTGCATTTCCTATGATAAAACCCTTCTAACTATCTTGAACAGTAGTTGAGTTTCAAGGCTCAAAACGTAGCCCATAGTTTAAATTTCCAGTATTTCAGGAAATTCGATTTTTCTTTCACGCGTCCGTTTGTTTCTAAATCAATACATTGAGCTGGACACTCAACAGGAAAAACTTTCTCCGGATCTCAGCTTTCCTGTGTTTACAAAGTATCGTTTTCCATGCCATTTTTCACGCAGAATCAAATGGTGACACTTCTGAATCATTTTGACTGATGGGAAATTGATTTATCATAATGAGAGAAATATTTATTGCATTTTCTGGAGGTATTAACACCACCTACCCATTTTTTGCTAGATATGAGTGTTAGGTACTGAATTTCCTCAAATATTATTGCCCAGTAGGTAGGTATACCTCAATAATATCCCCGTTGCTTTGGAAAAAATGGGAGGTGGTGGTAGTAATTCCAAAATGTAATATGAACAATATATCTCGAAAAATCAATGTTTCATCAGTCAAAACTACTCAGGAGTGTCCATTCGATTCAGCGTGAAAAATCCTCCAGTCATGGTCAGGTAGTCGACTCCCGGAAACACTAGATTACCTTGGAAAAGAAGGAACATATTCTTTTGCATTCACACCTTCTTTTCTTTCTTGATCAGTGCACTAAAACTCAAAATCAATGCACCGTTGGAAGAACTTTTCCTGCTGAGTGGCCGACTCAATATATTGGTTTAGAAGCAAATTTATGAGTAAAAAAAAAGTCAAATTTCGGAAAATTCACAAGATTTGAACTTCGAGCTAAGTTTTGAGCCTTGAAAATCAACTGTTAGCAACTGGTAGCAGAATTTAATTCTCCTTCGAATGGTATACGTAGACACCCTGTAGACGACTGATTCATTGACATTACTCATTTTACTGTAATTTTTCTTAATCTCTTTAAAATTAATTTTTTATCTGTTTACGGAGGGGGAAGGGGGGGGGCGCTTATATACGCCCCTGAATTTTGTATTAATTAGGTACTATGTTCGTAATTTATTCTGGTTGATTTTCTAGGGGAATAATAACTCTCGAAACTAGAGAAAAGCACAAAAATTATTAACTATAAAGCAACGAAATATGGTAAAGGGCCAGTTTCACCACATCAATCTAGCAGCCGTAGAAATAGCATGATGTAATTACGAGAGAAGAGGCTGATAATAAATTATTCAATATCACCTGATATTGGTGATTCTGGTGACCTTAGGGCAGGGTTATTATATAGTTATCAAATAAGAAGTCAAATTATAAAATCCGTCGGTATAAATAAGATTATGATGTACCTAATCAAGCTCAAAAAAGGTACTCACCATCTGTATACTGTTATAATTTCGTAGGACTCATCCAATCTAACGAAATGTACTTACCTGAAACAGAGAGAAAAATAATGATCAGTGCTCTAAGGTCAAAGATAAGTACAGTGGTCGCCGGTTATATCGGACGCATCGGCCTCACACCTTTTTCTACGTTATGACCGGCGATCCGATACATCCGACGGTACTTGGAATGAAAAGGGAAAAACCAGTGATAAAAGAAAGTTTTATTCTAGTATGTATTTAACCTAAGCAATAATCAGGCCCTCTAATACAGGCCTGTTTCATTCATGTTAAAGAATTCTGCAGGTGCATTTTTCGTAAGAAATTCAGGCCCAACAAATACGCTCTTTGTACCCCCTCAAAATCTTTCCCATCTCGGTCCGGTAAAACCGGCGATGCCGCTGTCCGACATACCCTCCAAAGGTAGGTTACTCGGTTCTCCGTTACAAACGACGTATGGACGGTAAAAGCGGCGAAAATTCTACGTTAATGTTAATTTCATGGTATAGGTAGGCACATAAATATATCAGTTTCAAAGGAACTCATTTCACAAATATACGAATAGATATGTACAGAGATACGTCTGATCATGAGAGCAGGACCAGTATCATTACATGGAATATAATCTCTATGGAATATAGACTCTGTGACTCAAAATTAATACTTGGAAAAACGAAGTTTTCGTGAAGCACGAGTAAGAGGTGAAGTTTTGTCGATTGAAGAGGGGATGTCACAAGGAAAAGCACGAGCTTATCCAATCATCATAATGGACCCACAATCTACAGCACTACGAAGCGGAACCCTTTTCCTCGGAGCAGAAGCAATAACTACCGCAAACGGTGACGACGGGGGATCGACGGGGACGATAAAAACAGTTTTTTCCCCGAAAAACCTTACAAACCAACGAGAGAAAATAAGTCAATATTATTTTAATAAGTTCCCATGAAATTGAATGTGTCTATATCAAATTTTAGTTCAAACGCGGTTGTAGGTATTCGCACGAATTGAACAGTAATATTATTACCGTAGGGAATGGATTAGGTACTCTCTGGCCCATATTCGATGATACCTGGGTTCCGGGCACCCAAACTTCTTCCCTGCCATGAGGTGGCAACGTTGCCACGGTGAGTTCCCCACCACTGGCCACCAAGCTCGCTCCACAAGGGTCTCTAATGGACTGACCACGTTCTTCTGAACATTTCAGGTCAGAACTCAGCAGGGAATTTTCTAGCAAAAAAACCTTTGAAATAAACGTTTACATCAATAAATTCCGCGCCGAATAAATTAAAAAAAAAAGAAAAAAAGGCTCTCTGCGGCCAAAATTAGGGTGTCCAAATAGGTACCTAGTTTTGAATTTTTAGTAGTTTTGAAGGGGAGGATAGAGATATATTCGACAAATAACCAAATATGCGTTATGAAATATTACTTATATTTAGGTATACTGTATTGACAGTATTTCTATACAGGGTGTTCAATGTCGCGACGGTCACAGGCCTGGTACTGATTCTACAGGTCATCCAACGAAAAGTGTCCCCTCGAGCTTTATCTTTAAACCCCTTATTTTTCGAGTTATTTCAATTTCAAGATTCTTTTTTTTCTTTCGACTTTCAATCACTAAAACAGCCTTCATCACTATAACTCCATTAATTTACAGTGTAAAGTTGAAAAGAAATATACGATTGGAAAGAAAGTAAATTTCCTATTACCTCGATGGAAAACCAAAGTTTTTTCAGTTGACGAAACGGGTGAAAAATGAATTTGAATAGGAAAAATTGCCAAATCTTTAAAATCACCACTTTTTTCAATTGCTCATAGGTCCTTGTCACCTAGGATGTGATTTTTTTGTCTGTAAGCCAAAAAGTTGCGCCAAAATCTCAGATTTCCAACAGTGTAGTATCATTCAATGTTGGTGAACCAATTGAGGGAGAAAATTGTGTTTGAATGCAAAAAACCGTGGGTTTTTCAAGGAAATCGAGTGTTTTAGGGTGTTAACGACCTGACCATGACTTGAAGAGTTAGGTGTCATTTTTCAGGTAATTTTTCACGCTGAATCGAATAGTGACAATCCCGATTCATTTTGACTGATAAAAATTTGATTTGTCGATAAAGAATAGAGAATTCTTGGACATACTAGCACATCCAACTCATATTTCAGTAATATTTGTGAGTTGATTGTATTTTTCCACATGATTATTGCTCAGATTTACCTCAATTGTTCACTAGCTCAACAAAATATGGATCGGGATCATTTTTCACCATTAATTAAAGGATTGTTAGAAGCTGAGAAGACGGGAAATTCAACGTTCTTTCCAACGATGTGCTCATATTTGGTTTTACTCTTCATATTAAGGGAGTTATGGCCTTTTCAGTGACCAAAGGTCGAAAACACGAAAAAAATCTTAAAAATGAAAAAAACTCAGGTTTTTAGTGGTTTAAGAAAAAAACTCTAAGGGACACTTTTTGTTGGGAATTACCTGTAGAACATGTGGGAGAAGTTTTTCGGATCATGAGTGAGACACCCCGTATACTAGGTTTACATAATATCATAAAATAAAAAGCAATGAGAACATGCAAAAAATTTTTGAGTGCGAACATTTTCAATTTTGGACCGCTCCAAACTCGGAAACTGTGCGTTTTTTGAAAAAATGTTTCAGGGCAAAGTTGCAGGAAATCTCATCAGCTCTCATCTTTGTCGACAGAATTCTACCCTACGATGCACTGCAAAAAAAAAAAAAAGTCGTAATACACGCGAAAGACCTGTGAGAACGCTGAGCACTAGAAACTACTGAGAAACCATAGTTTCAGAAAATTCCACTACTAGGGATCGACGGCGATGAATAATTTAGGATCGTCTAGGGGCTAACCCGCACAATCCGTGAATTTTTTTTTAAAATTAATTAATATTAATTTTTTTTACCAGAACAATAATCTATATATTCGTAGAGATATAAGCGAAAATTCAATCAGAGTCGGACCATAATTTCGAATAGTTTTGCCTGGCCCTTAGTTCTTGGTTCCACATTTCGGCGTGAACCACGATTGATGGTATTTTTTGGTGTTACCATTATTGAGCCTCCTAACTCTCAGGAGTCCCGGCTACGCGCAGCTGCTTCAATACCTGCTATGTATTCTATTCGTATTGATTGTTTGAAATGTTTTCATCAGTGTAAGGTGGTTCTTGTTTTTACTATGAACTCATAATTTCTTGTTCCTTGCTGCTCCTTGAGTGTGATGGATTTTCTGATGCATTGAAAGTGGTTTGAATACAACTACGGGTTTGTGTCGTTTCCGCAGTTGGATTCTCGCCACACTAGTTAAGTTTGGCTGATGAATAGTTTTATTTGCGTCTCCTATATTCATATCCAAGGGTGGGAGAAAATCAGAGCCACTTGTCGCCACTACACCTGGTGTATAATACCATGCCTTGCAGAAGTTGATTGTTCTCGCTGTCTCAGAAAGGCCGCCTACATTTTCAAGATACCTTTCCAGGTGACTACCGCTGGAGGGTAGTATCAACAAGAACGATGGAGATTAATGCAAAGTGCATCGACATTTACAGTGAGTAGCAGTGACAGCATGAAAATACTCGTAGTAACGGATACAGATGATTAATAGATTGCTGTTACCGTTCTTTGCTCACTCCGATGTTGTACGAGTGCGTGAATGGCAGTGTAGAGGTGAAAGGTCTGGCTTGAATCCATATACCGTTGTAGTCATTACAGGCCCATTCGATAAAGTGCGACCCGATCGTTTGTCAAGAGGTAAACGATAGAAAGCCAAACGTGTATAAATCAAGAAGGAGCAGTCGAGAGTGATAAATGCATCCCGTTGGCCATTCGAAGTGACTTCCTCTTCCCGGCTCTCCCATAAATCACAAATTGAGTTTCAGATATGTATCTTGAATGAAACGAAAACGTTTCAGTGATGTTTAATGTAGCCAAGTTGGAGGTAATTGAAATGGATGAAAATATGAATCAACATTTTCTTTGACTGATCGATAAAACGATCTTGAGACTACTCATCATCAGCAACTTCATAAAGATTCAACGGATTTCTTCTTCATTTATTTCCTGAATATTAATCGTCAGTCATTATCATCGTGGGAAAAATGGAAATAATTATCAATTCCAGATTGGGCGAACATCAATATTGTTTGTTACTGATGATCTTAGCGACAAAATCGATTCAACATCATGGTTATTCATGTTCACAGGTTTTCATTTGTTTGAAACGGGTTTCATTTCCTCATCTTGTAACTTCAACCTTTATGACGGCACCCACCCCCTTTTGTCTGGGCAGGACCCTGCTCAGCGTTCACGCTTTTCTTGAACCCATTTTGTGGTAAAACCAGACGTAATTTCAAGCTGAAAATTTAAATTCAAACTGAAGAGTATTTTCCATTTCAAGAGTAGAGATTATGCGGAGTTTTCCCGAAGTTAAGGTTATGGAATATTACCTACTCCTTGATGCTTATTGTTCCTTATTCCACCGTTCTACATTTTAGTACAGGATTTCGGGCTGCACTCTTCTGAATACTTTCCAGACACAACCTTCCGAAAAGAAGAAATGATTACTATAGAGAGAGACAAGGCGGATGTTTTCTTATATAAATCTCTCACTCACGTTGGAATCCCTGCAATCTGGATTGTTCTTGGAAGAAGAAAAAACTCCTAACGAGTTGTTCAACTAAAACTATCTGAAGCATTACCCAAGTCCACGTTCGTTCAAAACTCAGAGAGCGACTACGTGACCTCACAATGGTAAGAACCCGATTGTCTGGGGACCCACTCCTGAGACAGATAGTGCCTCCAATTTAGGCGAAACTTCGGATCATAGAGGTGAGTTTCAGTCGAATGTTGAGAATTACTTGGATTCTGGAGATTGAGTTTGTGATTATGGTGAAAGTATATAGGAGATGGAAAGAAAGAAAACCAGCATTGCTCGAATAACTCTGGCCATTATTTGAGCGTTTGCGCATCACAAAGTTTAATGAATGAAACAAAGCAGAAGCTTCGTGGAAGTTAATTTTTTGTTGGCGAAAAGGTGGAAAGTCATACATTCAAATGAGTAAAATAATGCGTTAGTAAACCCCAGCCTCAGCGACGCTTTTATTAGTAAGTAAATTTACGTTTCCCAATTCTATACATATTCACTTTGGGATGTCAGGGAATGGGTATAATGTATTTGCCAAGTACTAAAGGGTTAATATAGGTAATGACTTTTATTTTTTTGAATGACTTTTAGCCGCCACAATGTTTATAGTCTCCACACGAGGACGACCTCATGAATAAGTAGCAAGTACTCAGTTTCCTGTTGATATGAGATACTCCTAAATGAATATTTAGTGGCTGGAAAGAGGCCGTGTCATTTTCTCCGTTCCCATTCACACTCATTCCTTTTCACTACATCTCTCTCACTCTTGAGCTCGCGCACTAAATTCCCCTGGTTTTCAGTAACCTTCCACCCTCCTAACCACAGCAGTTCAGAGCGAAAACGCTGCCAAGATTTATGAATCGGGGCCGCAGAGGGAAGACCGGCCTTTTTGTAAACAAAAGTAAAAGTAAGGACAAAGGCGGTGTATTGTGTGGTGAAACAGCAGTTTTATACAGCACCAGGGATCTTTCCCCCTGATGATGTTATTAATTTGAACAGAGCGAACGTATCCGCGTATGGATAACTCCTTGGTAGGAGTAAAAATAATAGTACTTTAGCTTATGTGATGTGTTTTATGGCCTTGCGAGTACATTCAAGTTCCTACCTGTCCATCTATCGAAGTGTGTGTTAATGCAACCATCGTGCAGTGTATGACAGCACCACGTTTCTCTCGTTTTCTTGAATCCAGAACGTTCAAGTTATAGCAAGTCACTGCGTCGTCTGCGGGTAAGTTTTTAGTTGGTGAACAGTATAACAGTAGCAGTAGGTACCTATCTAATTACCAAAGCGTTAAGTTAGCAAGTAGGCGAAGCTAACTTTTAGCAAAACACCTAGAAAATACCAGGTATTCAAAGAGATAAGTGTTCCTAGGGACTACTTCTCCCTCAGCAGGTTTCGAGAGGTAGGTACATGACGTGCAAGCAACAATACTGCGTGACCATGGCATGCAATAGGTCAGGCGCACTTTGTGGTACGTGCCTGGGTACCTATACCTAATGATGGTGTAAGATAATCTGTTTGAAAAAATATTATTCAAATAAATTTGTTCGAGGAGGCGGGACACAGTGCCAAATCATTATCATATCATGTAAATCCCATTCAGTTGATGACTTGAATGAAGTCCGATTTCAGTAAAACGTTTACTAACTGAATATATATGTGAATTTTGCTAATGTCAGTAAGCTATACTACATACGGAACTTGACAGAAGTTTTTCATATCCGACATATGTTCCATTGAGCCGATCAATTTACTTATTTATTTTTGGTGAACAAACTTCAACAATTACTACGTACCTAATCTTTGAAGAAAGAAAAAAAAAATGGAATAAAAATGGATATTAGTATATTAGCATGGTATGGGTATTGGTTATTATTATTCCTAAATGGAATAATAATAATAATGAAGATAATTCAACTCACAATACTTACCTACATTATTCCCATAAAGATATCAACAAATCAAGTTTATCGCAGTTCAATAATCACCAGATTCCCAGTAAGATTGGAATGTTCCTATTCCAGATTTGGAGGAATCCATCGGATACCTTGTAATAGGGTAAGGGAGATTTCAACACCCGGAATCTCTCCCCAAACCAGGCTCTCGAATGCTTTCTGAGTTATGTGGCTTGAGTAACAAATCGTTTCCGTTTCTGAGTTCCATCCCCCAACGGAAAAGTTGAAAAACTATTGCCCTATTCTACCTGGAGAACGAATTTCCATTTCTAGTTTTTAATCAAACTTGAGTGTCCCATTATTCATGTCGACCTGATCGAAATAACACACGTCTTGAACAAAAAACTCCAAATTATTACACAACGGTTTATTATTTTCTGTATAGA
>JAEMON010000003.1:31509323-31520751 GCA_030264115.1 Lygus lineolaris | reverse complement strand
CACCGAGGGAAATTCGGTTGGGAGGTTATGGAAACACTGGGCGGCAGTCAGTCCAGCGACCTGGAGTCGCGACCGTGTAGCGAGCCCTTCCAGCTTACTTTCCCTTTGTTTGTACGACTGAGTTAATTAAAGTAATTATACAGTGTTTTAGTGAAGTGAATGGTATCAGTGTTTACCTGCTTCTCCGAATACATCTGGCGACGAGTCTGTACACCACGCTATTTCAAGAAGGTAATTATATTAGGTGATTATATTATATTAGGTAATTATCGAGCTTTTTGTATATAGTTAAGTAAGGCGCCAAAGAAATCAAAGGACTGTCAAAAACTCCAACTTTTTCGGAGGATGATGTTGGCAGATTTTTTGACTTGTTGGAAGAAGGATTCTTTTTTGAAGACATTTGTTCTGATGGCATGGAGGTATAATTTACTTTTTATTTTAACCTTCCAAAACATCCTTCTGATAGACTTCGAGCTTTTTCTGACTACCAAACTACTTCATTTGCTACGATAAAAAAAGTTTGATTTCGATGTATGCACCAAAGCCTACTGCTAGTTGGAAATACTAACAATTTTTCAGCTGCAGTCACGAGGATGATGAAAATTTTCAAGAATATTTACATCGGATTCGGGAAGCTGCTATACGACCTGTGGATTTGATACAGGGCACGATACAGGGTTTGATGTTGACAATACGTTTAAATAGGTACACATTTATAAACGGATTGTCTGACCCTTCATTAAAATCATTAGGTACTCAAGGAAAAGGTGGATAACAGTTTGACCGATTTATTAATCTGCCTACAAATACAATTCAAACTGATCTCCCCAATAACGAAATTGCAAAGTCGGGAGTACCTCCTTCGTTCGCCCTGTAGCTGCACCATGAATCAGAGGTCGAAAGGGCGGAAGGAAACTCCGTGGAACCTTACTAGGGTTGAAGACCAAGACCAAGTTTACTTGATACGTTCAAATAGGGGTGGGGGCTTTCCCTCCCACGTGCCTACCACAACACACACAGGCATAACTCGGGAACAACTCCGCCATTTGTCCGCCATCGGACCAATTGAAGCGTGTGCGCATGCGCAAACGTGAATTTCCTGAAACAACTGTTTCTTTGTTCCTGAAGGACCGATTTCGCTCAAATTCGGAGAGTAGTTGCGGCCTGACTCTACTACTGTAACCTATGAATTCCTTGGAAATTGGATCACTAATAGCTACTGCACATGTGAAAACTTTCTTGAAATGTATTGCAATAGTCATAACTCCGGAACTACTCGATGAATTTCGGTAAAAATGTTCACGAACTGATTTCATACGTCCATCTCACAAAATTGAGGAAGCTATACTGCCCACCCAGACGTTTTGAGGCAAGAAAAATGAAATGCGCTAGTCATCGTTTGATTGACATAGAATAGAAATTTCCATGATTATCGGTTTGCCCATGTAAGGGGAACGATATTATTTCTCTGAAAAGCGACCCATAATAAAATCGATTAGCCATCCAAGATTAAGGGAATTGTTATTGGTGGGGTATTATTATTATTATTATTTATTTATTTTGGTGTTATGCACGATAAAGGAAAACTGAACTTTCGCTGAAGTAATAATCGTGTTTCAAGAATCGGGAAAAGTTGTTTCGGATATCCTATAGTTGATAATCCGAAGTAATTGCTTGAAGTTAATCACGAAAATTGCCTATCAAGTTTACGATCTACTGGGGAATCAAGTTTTTATTGTACGAATAATTAGTTTGACTTGGAGAGAAGTTACCCCTATAGTTACAGTGATACGGGAGTTTCCATTTCTGCGTCAACAACCTCCGTCCCGTACTCTCCGGCCGATGTGGACCTGTTAGACAGCAGGTCGAATACTATTCGAACTTTCTCTATTAGAGCGATGATGAGGGATAGTCTGTTCGGAGTTCGCACCTCTCTCGATTCTTCGGATCCAATCAGCATGCACATGACATTATGGCTATACTGACCAAGGATCATGAATCCCAAATTCACTCTCCCACCACCACAAATCTAACAAGCGATACACTTGACGCTCGATATACACCCTTCACCATCACTTCCGCTCTTTCTGCCAGGTCTTGAGACAATCAACTTCGAATGACACTGTGATGATTAGAATGAAATCTAATTTAACTGGATCCCAATTGTAATATCCTGCCCTGGAAATGAAACTTAACTATTCCTCTCATAATTCTACCAACGAATGCAAAGCCAAAGCAGCTCAAGGAGATGTATTTATTAATCACCCATGAATGCCGGCTAGTCCCCGTCACAGCCTCCCACAATGGAAGCAGACACACCAATACTCACATTCATCTATTCATACAATAAATACACTCATTAATAACCATCTACGCCTAGAATCAGAGTCAATCCTAATATTAGACCAAGAGTACTTGTATACAAATTCCTCTACTTATCGGCTTATTACATTACTATTGAAGCACGAGTACTTGTATTTAAAATTCCTCATTTTCTCCTAATGTTGCTTATTATTGTGTGTATATTTCAACCATTCTCTTATGTAAATGCAGGGAAGAGTCAATATACCTTGACTAACAAAGGAGTTCCTACATTCATCTCTGTAGCTTATCCTGGTAATTACAAGAATACAGCGCCCCTGCAATCCAAAAATTTTACTGCTAGATGGACAGTGACCCTATCCTAAGACAGCATACGAGAGGTTGTAATGAAAACAACCGTAGTAGCAATACATTAATATGTCTTTCGATACACTGTTACGAAGACTCCTTAATAAATAAATACTAATACTTAGTTTTTTGGATAAATCGTCACAATGGCCGATCCATGTTAGTGCAGAGTCCAGGAACTCCCAGGAACTTGACTGATCCCAACTTTTTGAGCTTTACAGGGCGGAGGGTGACATCAATTTTGGCTGTTTTTTTGTGGTTTAGACTTAATTTATTACAGTTCATCCACTCAGAGAGTGGAAGACAGAGGTTTGAGAACTAGAGCCAGATAGCAACATTGATAGCAAGAGCCATTATTGTAAACAACAAAAATTCCAATACATCAATGAAGTGGGAATCACCATCCTCCCACGACTGCTCTACGAATTTTTCAATAGCCTAGGATAGATTTTACTCTAATTAGTAGGTATCCAAGTATGTTAACTCATTAGCCAACGTCAATTTGAACATAAATAATATGATCCATTGCTACACGAGTGGGTACTTCCACGGCTATCTTATATACCTAGTTACATGTGTAAAAGGAACCTCCTACACTTTTTGAATCCTAACAAACTGAGTCGATGAATTATACTCAACGTGAAACAACAGCGGAAATGGCAAACGTGATAAATCACCAACGCTTCAAACATTTCCGGACCACTAGGTCTCAACGTTTCATTGCCGCAGTTAAACATAACGAAATTATTGATTTGAGCCCGTTTCATTCAACCACTGTTTGTCAACTCCACGCCATTTCGTTTCCAAAACTCATTCGGTTACGCTAAGTAGTCACGTTGTTCACTGAGTGAGCTACTACATTCCAAATACAAAGTGTTCTAAGCGATGTTAATTTTCAATATTTATTCTCTCTCATTATTCATTCTTCATGCGATTTAATCCCGAACCGATTCCAACCAAGAATGATCATGATAACATTTTCATAGTACAGGGTAGGTTATCCAAGGAAGGCGAAAATAAAGGCTTGCACAATTATAATCATTCAGCACCCATTCCCAAAATCGCAAAAATGGTTTCGTTGATGATAGATGGTCTCATGAAGGATTTGACCAGCACAGAACTCCTAGAACGTAGATAGGTAATGACCCAAGAATGTATTAAAACACCTTCTTACCTACATGGATTGTGATAGCAGCTGGCCACACGGATGAAAATGCTGAAAAGGCGTTCTTTCCTCCAAGGCAAACTGTGTTCAGAAAGTTTTCTTCATACGACTCGATTAGGTATTCTTCGGATTTGTTCCGAAGCAAAATTAATTGCATCAAACGCGGCAAAACACCACGATTTATTATTTCTTTAGTATAGATTACCCATCAGCAGAGAGAGAGAGATCCCATTGGTTAACACATTCGACATAATTCAAATATTAACCCAATACACTTTCCGGTTTTTGAGATCAATACTTTTATAGTAAATATCTACCGCCATAAGGTACTACCTATACATAAGGTACTAACTATATCACGAGGTTCAGGCATTCTCTATTTTGTACAAT
The DNA here is from genome assembly GCA_030264115.1 of Lygus lineolaris. Classification (NCBI taxonomy): domain Eukaryota; kingdom Metazoa; phylum Arthropoda; class Insecta; order Hemiptera; family Miridae; genus Lygus; species Lygus lineolaris. The sequence continues at coordinate 31,516,526 of JAEMON010000003.1, read as the reverse complement.
GAGCATTTTACCAGTCATTATTATAATCCGAGAGTTGTAGGTCCTTCATAACGTACTTCAGTAACAAAGGGAGCCTACAATGGTAAACAAGAAACTAGATTCCATTAACACGAAAATACGCTTCAGTTTGGTCTAGCCTTCAAGTCCTTGCAGGGAGCGAACGGTTGGTCACACGGTGCTCTGCGAGGTCTAGTTCGACGACAAAAATTGTGTTCCATTTAAAATCGATGGAAAACTATTTGAAGTTTTCGAGCTAGGGCGTTTTGAAAATTTCATCGGTGACGCCAAGCTTCGGGGCACAACTAGAAACTAAATGGGCCGTTGTTCAAAATTTCAATCATTTTGGTCGTAGGTAACTGAGAGAAAAGTGCCGCCAACGGTGGACGGATGGATCATTTTATTCGATTTTTGTATTGTTATTACGTTTGAAAGTAAAAAAGTACGTGAAAATCGACTGAAATAGAAACGTTGCATTCTTTTTGACGTTGCATTCTGTGTTACATTTTCAAAGATAGACCCCCACGCTTTAGACATATATTTCCATGTCATATACGAATATTTAGTATATAGTATTACTCTATTGTAGATACTTATAACTTAGTAGGTAGTTTAAAATCCACATGATACGTAATAGAGTAATAGTATTATTTACATAATCTGTTAATCGAGACGAGATGGAAATTCGAATTTATAACGAACTGATGAGACACCAGGAAGAGGTAACTTCATAATATCTTGATGCGTTCATCGCTCATCCTATGAGATAAACTTTGGATTTGATGAGATGAGGAGTTTCACCTTTGTACTTAAACTATGGATATCTAGGGTGATTTATTCAATGAATTTTGATCAAACTATACTGAAGAGGTGATCGAGCAATCGAAAACATTTTCGATCACTGGAATTATAAATATGGAGCAACGTCGCGTCGCCGTCGGTGGAGATGATGTAGCATTGTTCTGGAGTGAATATCTAGGGAGTGATGTGGGATTGTGTTCGGGGCGGTGAAGTTGGCAGGTGAAGGAAACCTCGATAACTAATTAAACTCTTTTGTGAGGAGAAACCAACCGCCGTAGTGGGTCAAGCGGAGGTCAACACTATTAACCTTATTGACCAACGACGGTTCCCTCCCAATCACCAAGTAATATAATATTCATCGCGTGTGATCTCTGTCGGATTAGCACTGATAGCTCAATATTCACCCACCAACCTAAGAAGTAACTACCAACCTGCCGGAGTAAATATTCATGTAGTTAATTACTTTCGATGCCCTGAAAGAGCGAAACAATGATACTTGGTTAGAAGAGAGGCTGGCTGTGATAGGTCTTTTCATTTTACGTTTTTCAAGTAATTATAAACAATTCATAGTTTACCCCGAATATCTTTTATGAATTCGTCTACTTAATTGAAACCTGGTTGGTTCAGAATTTGGAATCCCGATAACTCCAGCTCGTACAATGCTCCTCGTGCGGTTTCATTCGACTCTATAAACTTTAAACTATTTGAAATCGTATGGAAAACCATAGACGCCCTCCTATTAAATATCATGCTGCACAAGCTAAATTTATGATTTTTTTTCCCAGGAAACATGGTACCAAAACCCACTGAAACCTGCTGAGTCATAGGCCGAGGATGGAGCTTCGCTTCGATCTCAGCATTATGCCTACGAAGATGTTGATGGTACGAAGTGGATTATCAGGACTACGGCTGCTATTAACAGTGGTATTGAAATCAGATGATGGAGAGAACTTCAAGAGAAGTTTTCTGATTAATGACACGCTAGGATGGATACGGCAGGCACTTAGAAAGCGAAGAATAGGCCGTACCCGAGGACCGACTCTTTCCAGAGAATTTCCGAGGAATATAGAGAGAGAGAGAGAGGGAAAGGAGCCAACAAAGTGAGAAGTAAAAGGGTCTTAGGAGAGGCACAAGATGAGGAATTATCTCTCATAGCAGCTAAGCATAATCCAGCAACCTGCTTTTTCACCTTTTTTTATGTTGTTCAATTCCTCCCAGTAACGAGCTAGGAAAAAATGAAAATGTAGGCCGAGTGTAATAATGAAGGTAATATCTTAAAAGGTAATACCCTAAAAAGCAACTGGAACATTGTTAGGATCCCGCAATAGACGGAGCCTCTGCAGGAGAGAAAAGTTCATCGCCCTTAGGACCTAGATCGTTGGTCACATTCAGCCGGATTGATAATCCTTGCTTCCAGATCATACCTGCACGGTGATTTTCGTTGTATATAAAATACAGGCAACCAGCAAAGGTCCGGTCAAACCACCTTGCCCACAGTTCTACAAATTTTGGTGGTATCTACTGATTGCTTCTAGAAATTGTTGATTTGCTATAACGGAAGCATGTCAGTTAAGAGCCCAACGAGATCAAACGTGCCGGCACCAAGGAAACAACAACCCGACATTGCAATTAACCTACCAGGCCCGTAGACAACGAACTTCCTCTTGGGGAAAAACACTAGGTACCTATAATAATTCTCTCACTCAAAGTTAGGTACCTTTTTATGTTGGGCTTTGGAATGGACAGAGTAGACAAAATAGGGATAGAGTAAGCAGTAAGGTATTCGTAATGTACAGAGTAGGTACAAATGAATATAACATTATTCATGACGCTTAAAGTGCAACATGTAGAATCCCACTGTCCCAACTTTTCAGGAGAAGCAAGAAACGGCATGCCAATCATAAAATTTAGTCAATTAACACTGGAATATAAACCTAATTCAGAGCAACATGATGATATCCATGAGTCCCAATCTGGTTTTCGAACCAAGAGAGGTTGCATCGACAAGGTATTCGTCAACTACTCGATGATAGGCATACATCTCTCTCAGGGATACAAACAGCTATGTAATTTACAATTTTAGAAAAATATACGTTAATTATTGTCAATCCTTATCGTTGCTGATCTGGAGCGATAAGCACCTAGGTACCTATTTTTTACTCAAACTTATAACTGACCATAGATCAATGAAAATGGAGAAAAAGATTCAATAATTACTCATTTCAAAAGGGAAAATATTTGTATTCAACACTAACCTAAACAGAAACTTGAATAAGTGACCGGTAAAAAACTAAATACTTGGGTACCTACATTATAACAATAAGTGACTTCATGCTGCTGACTTAAGCAAATCCCGCGCATCGAACTCCCAGAGTAAGGTGACGATCGATCTCCATATTTTCGACCTCCCTAAACAGGAATCCGTCTCGATTAATCTAGTGATTAGGAAGGTTAATTTATACCAACACCTAACCTCTGCCTTAAAAATAAACAAGAAGTATTGAACAGCAGAAAACGACCAATGGAAAAGCAGTTCTTCACACAGTGCCCAAACAATAATTATTCTTGTTAGATATTATAACTATTACAAAGAACAAGGTGAACACCAGCAGTTAATTACTATTGACATCATTCACACGGGTCGGTTTCACCGAATGAGAGTGAACATAATATGATTTTCGGGGATACCATAATTATTACAGGGACGGGGGGAGGACAGGGAAGAATATAAGTGCCGTTATTGGATTAGCTAGATGGTTCTACAACAAAACGCCGGGTGGGTGACAACGGACACCAGAATGAGTTCCCAAGGGGGGCAACGCAATTGAAGTGCTGATATAATTGAGTTGGGTGTTGCAAGGAATGGACACGACACAAAGGTCGTGGATGGAGCGAGGGTAATGGCAGGGGGAGGGGGGGGGGGGGGGGGGGGGGGGGGGGGGGGGGGGGGGGGGGGGGGGGGAGAGGGAAGAAATGAAATAAACCAGAGACCGAAACAGCCAAGTCAAGCTGTCAACCAGGTTGTTTCCAAATTGCAGTCCAAATCAAAAATACGTGACAACTAGTTCTGACAAGGCAAAACTAGTAAGTAGTAAGTAACTAAGTAAGCTTCAGCATTCAGTGAGTAAGGAAGCTTCTCAAAGTAAACGGGAAACTAGGCTCTGTAAAATAAAAAATAAAAAGTTGCATTTGATTAGTTGATCTTTAACGACGATTCAGCCTACTCGGAGGATTGATTTGCGATTCTCACTCGTGTGTCTGCTACTTTTTTCGTTCAACCTTCAAGTCCTTACAGGGAGCGAACGGTTGGTCTTATAAAATTCACCGTGAGGTCTCATTCGACCATAAAAATTGTGATCTATTTGAAATCGAAGAAAAAAATATACCTCCCTATTTGAAGTTTCCGAGCTTGGGCGTTTTGAAAATTGCATCACCTATTTTCAACCAATTTAGAAAAGACTGACGGTAACGCCAAGCTTTGGGGCACAACTAGACCCCAAATGGAGCCGGTACACCTAATGTCATTAATTTTGGGCCATGGTAACCAAGCAAAGTGCGCGGACGGCTTACGGCGGACGGACGGATTTTGGTTCATTATTTTCAATAATGAACCTTCGGAATTGAGCACGAAGAACAATTTTTTAAATCCCTAAAAATTTGTTGTTTTACGTTTCAAGGTACCTACGTAAAATCCAAAAATCGAAAGGGGGGAAAAAAAAATTCGTTCGTCTGCCGCACGCCGCCTTTTGCTTAGTTGCATTGGATCAAAACTAATGACATTTGATATACCGGCACTATTTGGGGTCTAAATGTGCTTCGAAGCTTGGCGTCACTGTGAGTGTTCTCTAAGGGGTAGAAGATAGGCGAAGGAATTTTCAAAATGCCCTAGCTTAAAACTTCAAATAGGGAGGTATGTTTTTTCCATCGATTTCAAATTGATGCGAATTTTAGAACCGACCGTTCGCATCCTGTAAGGACTTAAGGGTTGAACGAAAAAAGAGAGGGAACACGAGTGTCAATCGCAAACCCTCCGAGTAGGCCGAGTTCGAATTTCGAAATTCGAGGTCGAATTTCAGCTGATCTATGGGTGGTCTATATGGAAAATAATAAACTGTTGTATAATAATTTGCAGCGTTTTTTATTCGACTTTTGGATCTTGGAAATTCAATTTTGAGGGGAGGTTAAAAAAATAATTTTCGTGCTCGAATTTAAAAGGGTGCATTATTGAAAATAATAAACCAAAACAAGAGCAGTGAAAAGTGTGAATCGCAAATCCTTTGAGTAGGCCGAATTCCCGTTCAAAGATCAGCGGATCATATTACAACTTTTTTTTTCACTGAACCAAGTTTCTTGTTTACTTTTTAAGCTACCGTATCAATGAATTAAGTACGTTATTCAAGACCTATAACTCTCGGATAGTAATAATTACAATAATTAATCCCATTCCCTCATTATATAAATAGGATTTTTACAATAGGGTAATCTGTAGTACAGAAAACAATTAGGTAAAAGTTTAAAATAATTTGCGGCGTTTTACATTCATTGTTGCAGTCAAGATCCGAAATCTTTACTGAAGGCCATCATGATCTTAGGTGAGAGATCCGTTTCAACCACAATTATTTATTGGTTTATTATTTTCAATAATGAACCTTTTTTCGACTGTTTCTGGTCGGCCTGAGAGCGTATCTGTCATCCAAATATTATAGTGACCTCGTTCATACAAGGTGCTCATAAATTATGAAAGATTCAGGAGAAAAACGGATTTCCGTCAAGCGAGGTACCGTTCCTGATTTTACGGTGGGAAAGGGACTATACGAGGAAAAACCTTTTACGCGCCATAAACCCGAATTAAAGCGTCAAGCCTCCCTCGAAATTATGGGGAAACCAGACAAGGGATATTGAAGGGGACTGGGAGGGAGCCCCAACCAGATTTAGGCCCACGAAAGGCCTCACTCAGATCCGACTAATAATATTCCACTGGGATCTCCTGCGCCGCTTCTATTTGTCACTCCTCGTTTTAATATCCGTTGTCCCTTGCCGGACTTCCAATTCTAGTTCCTTCTCATCCTCTCCGGTCTTCAGATTATTGAGATGAACTCAGCATTTCTTCCAGACTGGAATTATGTTTTCTTTCATCCGGAATGAGTGCGAGAGATGCTCAAGTGCATTTCATGTAGTACAAGAACTTAAGTTCATTTCATTTCAGTACCAATATTCGTACGATCATAGCTACTATTCCGTAGTTTATTTGAGCTGCAGGTATGAACATCGAAAATCTGGATTGTTAGGTTGGTGTTGAACTATACGTCCCAATGCGAATTAATTCATTTCAGTTAATGAAATTAGAATACATGTCCATTACAGGTTAGTAGGTGTTCGTTAGAACGACAAAACAATTTCAATTTTGAGAAATATTGAAAGAAAACTGAATTTATTGATTTAAATTGACAATTTGTTATGCACCCTTGGATGACGGAGAAAATAATGAATTATAACCCACGGAAGGTTACTCCCGTGGAGGGGTGGAGAGGGGAAGCAGAGAGTGTGGCAGATTGCCTCACCAGGGATCCAACAGTGGGTCGGTACCTATTGTTATAATATTATATTGTCGTCATACTTGTTAATCTGATGTCATGTAGCTGACGATTCTAGTCAAGTAGTAAGTCTTCATTTTAGAATGGCAGAAAAACGCATAGCACGGTTTCTCAAAAACCTTTCTTCGGTTTTGCAGTCTTAGGAGTGTTCGCGTTGTATTAATGCTGAATAAGCAATCACCAAATAAGACGCAGAGGATGTTTGATCACCACCACAGATGAAATTGTTCTCCTAACAACGAGAAAATTTGCAGAGCGTTCTGAATGAGAGAATAACAGAACAAGATCCATATCTGAGAGAAGCGCATTCGAATATTAAAAAACTGAGCTGGAAAGACTTTTTCTTTAATCATTGGCGAAAGATCTATACAAAGGCGAACACAGCAAAAATGTCACCTTCATATTTTAAACGCGTATTTCCCCCTTGCTCCCGTATGCATTACGCATCGCCACTCTTTTATGTATGCCGTACCATATCGTACTCACGATGAACTGAGATCCATTACATTTAAATCCTGTCAACTTTGGGGAGGATCGAGGAAATCGTTTAAAAACTGTTTAGAACAAAGCTATCACGCATACCATCAATTCTTCGTTTGATGGGGTAAGTGAACGAGGTAGAATTTAATTTTGTTCTCAACAACTAGTAAATGATGAAAGTCTATTTTACAATAACTTTAAAATTTGAAATTTGAATTTTCAATAGTTGACGGCTTTTTAGAATAGAAAAGAATTTTAGAAAGATTGTCGAAAACCATTGATGGCTTATTAACGGAGAAGTTTGAAAAACACAAAGGTAAGGGGAAGTGGG
>JAEMON010000003.1:31419914-31446109 GCA_030264115.1 Lygus lineolaris | reverse complement strand
ACGCTGCCATAGTGCTTGATGAGCGACCTTTAAAAACTTGTTAAAATAGTTTTAAACAACCTAAAAAAACCTTTGTCTCACGTTTTAAAAGGAAAACTGTTTTTTTGTATTTAAATGAAAAAAAACTGTTTTTTTCCAACCCTGACTCGAAAATTTTAAATAGGAAGGTATATTTTTCCCATGAATTTCGAGTAGAACACAATTTTTAGCGTCGAATGAGACCTTGCGGAGCATTTTAGGACCAAGCGTTTGCACCCTGTAAGGACTTAAGGGTTGAACGGGGGAAAGAGCAGAAACACGAGTGTGATCCACAAATCTTCCCGAGTAGGCCAAATCCCCATACAAAGATCAGCTGTTCAAATTCAACTCTCTTTCGATTCGACCGAACCAAGTTTGTTGTTTACTTTCAGAAGCTTCCTTAGTTACTGAATTTCACTAAGAATGAATTATACAACTCTCCGATAATAATAATTACAAGAAGGTACCTACTCATTGTCGCCAAGAGATGATTGGATCTTTGTAGATGAGCGATCTTTACAGAAAATAATGCACCGTTGTGTAATAATTTGCAGCGTTTTAGATCGTGGTTGTAAGTTGTATGTATGTATTGTATTCCAAGTTTCAAAGGGAAGACTTAGACAGGTCAAAAATAGATAACGTGAACAAAAGCTCCACACAGCAATGCTTTAGTTAGCGGTTAGTTGAAACATCATCACGTAGTAGGTAGGTATGGACTTAGCAGAAACGAGAGATGAGTGAGGTAGGTATGGTTTTACGCCGGAAAAACTGTACGACAGAGAGCTCTGTCCGATATCCCGGGAACTGAACACCACCCTTCCAACCACACCCTTCAGGATGGTTGGAAGTGATACAACTCTCCGCCGCTAGATCGGAGAGTGGCCATGTCACTAGTAGAAGTCCTCAGATCGCAGATGACTCACTCAAATGGAGCATTGAGACTGGAGGTGACGGGTATAATTTTATTATTAAAATAAAGTATCTTTTTTATTGTATTAATATTTATTATTTTATTACCAATACCAAAAATAAGTCATTCCAGACGATATCTGCCCGGGGGATCGAGATAAAAAAAAATCCAACAAAATTTTAAAATGTCAGTAATATCAGAAGACAGGTCAAGTTCGTTGGCCAGAATTTTTGGAGTACTCCAAGGAGTCGAATTTGTAAAATTTAGAATCAAAAATTGCTAAAAACTTTTTTTTTAGGTTTTTGGTGTGAACTACCATCTTAAACATAGGAACATATTATGGTACATTCGGAATCAGCGTGAATCACCCACCAAATCGGTTAATATCATTCTTTGAAAATTTGCTCATCAACTCATGCTGCATGAATGGAACTTTTTTTCCCGATGCAACTGTCGTATAATCTCAATAAGAATATTCTTGAGGAGTCGGAACAGACACAATTCTTTTATTTCAGGCTTTCATTGGGTTCTTTAAAACACTGAGATTCTTCTTTTTCCTTCATTCTTTCTATTGAGACTCTCTCAACACCAATCGTGAAAGAGTTGAAACTTCTTTTCACTCTCTGAAGGGAGTAGACTTATCACCATCCAGAAAAGGCAACGATGATTCAAAGGAACATTTTTGTTCACGTTAGTACCACCACTTCCATCGGCTTTTGGTTAAGTCGACTGCAAGTTTAGACAACAGATCTATCAAATTGGAGTTATATAGGCCATCTACCTTTCAACAACAACTAACCTTTCAAAATAGCGTTACCTTCTTCGGATTAAACTTGAATTAAAACGCAGCAAATTATTACACAACAATGAGTTCTTTATCGCTTCGAGTGGTGTCATTCGGTTTTAAAAATTGGAGACTATTTAAAATCGATTATTATTTAAAGTTTTCGAGCTCGATCTGTATCTTCGCCCCTTGAGACGTGAAACAACAAATTTGAGGAGGGGTTTAACCAATTTGTCATGCTCGATTCCAAAGATTCATTGCTAAAAATAATAAACCAAAAAGAAAACGTCAATACTAATCACTCCAAAAACTTTGCTGAAATTTAAGAATAATGTACTAAGGTGTATGTTTTTGAAAGCATGAATGCGATTATAGTTCAGTAAGCAAATCAAATCACTCCAAGCCGTCAGCAAGTCACCGTTGTTGTTGACCACGTTGTTATGTGAGAAGGCTTTTACACAGTCTAACCAAATTGGTGACTTTTTGTGTCATACATTGACAGAAGACAAAATTGAAGGAGAAGATACATACATACATTCCGCACGTTCATTTTGTGTTTATATATTTTATTTCGAATCGTGCAAGAAGGTATTGAGAGACAAATCTACATAGCGAAATCTAAGTGGTAATACAAATATTGTTGGAGGTGAAATAATACGACTCTGATGGGGTGGTTCGGTCCCACAGCTTCCAGTACTGTTAAAGATATTTTTTTTATATTGGATGTAGTTCGCTGTAACATAGGACTCGGGAAAATATCGTTTGGACCCAGAAAGATACGATTTGGTGATATACTAAGGACAGAATGATGGCATAATTTGTGTACCAGATTCCCAATCAACATAATTAAATCTGCTAATTTAAACATCTACCTACCTATACGCTCATAAAGGTTATTACATGAGTGTTATTACAGGAATGTTTTGGGAGGTGAAACCATTCACCGTCTTCCCACCCCTGGCATACTTCAAAACAACATCCATATAATATTCAACCCTAAATTGATTTGGATGGTGATCTGTGAGTATTTATGTACTATGTGGGTGACCCGTGCGTTGCAAAGGTCTTGTAGGTACTTACTGACCTAGCTTTACAAGAAAATTATAAAGATACCCTTCGGTCAACGTAATACACTCTACACACAATAAATTATGTGATCACCAAATGAAATTAGATGAAATTACACATAATTACAACTCCCGAGTTTTTGACCTTCATCAGAATCAGCAGGGGAAACTGGGTTAATTGGATCCAATAGGTGGAAACACGCTGATCAAACCTATATTCATAGCTAGAATATATCGATTGTTGAACGATGAAGGAAAACACTCGTATAACAGTGGATAAGGTAATTTCTTATGTTTTTATTTTGTTCGGAATCCGGTAAAAGACTGTTGGATATAAGAGTTGGATTTAATTTAAATGTTAATTCAACCGATGCAGCAGAGTAGGGTCGAGGGTGCCCACGGGGTACACGGACAGTTTACATGGGCTTAACAGGGTTGGCCAGGTGGAATATCAGTGAAACCACCCTTCATGGACACGAGGTTTTTGCTAGGACAAGCTCGTATCACCCGAACTGGTTGTTCCGGGGGTATCCGTTCGTTTTCACGGGTCCAGAAAGTGGCGTGGGGTAGGAAGGGCCCATGTGAAACCAGATGACAGTAAATAATGGACTTCCCTCTCAGCTTCCAAGATTAATGATGCGGTTGTGACCCCGCGAAACTAAAATACGTTATTCTCAGATTATTGAATGGAGTAGAGATGTCGGTGATGGGATTTCCTCACCGCATGAATTGACAAACGGATTTTCAGTGACTCGATACATTTGACAGAATTACCCATTTAACTGACAATAGTTTCTATCTTTCAACATCACAATGAAGCTCCTGAAAAATGTCAACCTATGAGAGAGGCACTTTAATGGTGGATGTTCCGCACTTAAGACAGTAAATTTTGAAGTTTTCACGTTGTGATAGAATTGGTAGTGGAATTAATAAGTGAAATAATGACAACAATAATAATAATAATAATAGCTCGTCGCTGCGCTCCTTGCTAAGGGGGCACAATAACCATGCGACGAAGTACCATTTCCCTAGCAATGACTCGGTTGTGGGCTGAATAAGTGGTGACATTTTGGGACAAACAATTGAATCACAGTGAGGCTAAGAATTACGTTCGTAATTGATACCAAAATTAATAATACTACCAATTAAAATTAATTAATTTTATTGGTAGTAGAACTCCACAATAAAATTGTAGATTTGTCCGAATTATATTTTTCCGAATCTTGTTGGGTGATTACATTAATATTTTTCACCTATTTACCTATTTTACATACTGCCACGATCCCGGAACTTAGGTTCGAAAATTTCGAAATTGGGGTTTTGACGTGTAGACCCTAATTTCCTGAAAAGGTTAATTCAATAAGTAAGTCGAAATCGGGAATCTCAAAACTTCCAAGGTGAAATAACCCATATGGGGTGGAGTTGACCAAATTCCAAATTCCCAAATTGCCAAATTTGAATTGTAAATCAAAGAAGGTACCTTTATGCAAACTTGCATATTATATATTTGTCAACGATTCCTAAGGGGCCAAGGGAGTGAGCCCGAAGAGTCCTAAAAAATTAGCTGACTGATAATCTAAAAAACCACGTTCAACGGAATAAATTCACGTTTTTGACCATTATAACCTCCCAAAATTGTTTCTGTACCAAAAAAAAAAGTTCAAGTCCTATGAATTCCGATTCAAATGAGACCAACACCAGCCCACCAAATAACACAGTAGCCATATGGTTTTTGTCGTGGTTTTTGTTGATTTTTCAAACGTCAAACACGAAAAAAACTGAAAATATTGAAAAATCACCAAAAATCATGGCTGGCGTTGGTCTCATTCTAAGAATATTCTCAGGTATTCAGTTTTTCTTTTGTACAAAAATGATTATTGTGGGAGGTTCCAATGGTAAAAAAAGTTATTCTTCTACGTTTAATGATGATTGGGCAGCTAATTATCTATTTTAGGAATAGGAACATGGATGTTATTAAGGATCAGCGCAAAACTTTTTATAAGAATCGTTCATAACACCATCATGTCGGATAAAAACCCCATTTCGCCCCACCAGTGCGGGGCGTGGATAGTCATGGAGTCGAGCTTATATTATTATGCATTCAAAACTTCAACCCAATGGTAATTAGGTATAACCAAAATGATCATCCCGTTCTATAAGCCTGTACCAATCGACATCAAAATAGGAGGGCAATCGAATAAACTCAATTTCCTGAGATGGAATCGGACCAAACGAGACTTATAATTACTGGTTTCCCTTTTGGGAGCAGAAAGTTTTTCAATCATCCAATTTTCCAAAAAGGACATTCGCTTCAAAACCCTGTGAACAAGCGACACGTGACAGGGCGAAGGGTCTTTTCTCAGATCCCCGAGGGTCTCAACTGATTCAGGACGGACCACTCCCCCAATTAAGGGAATAGAGGCCGTCACACAAGAGTCTGGCATCTCACGAAAACGTGTAATGAAGGTTGACTACTATAGCATAGAACACAGAAAGGTTCCGTGACTCGAAGGAAGTGGTTGAATTTCCTACTGCCCATATCGCACTACGGTTTGTGGTCGGATACAAGTTATGAAAGAACCTACCTATTTTAAAATATGATGTAGCGCGGAGCTTACCATACTTTTCTCTCTTTTTTTTTTTTGTACCGAAGTCGGTAATCGTAAACACTTGGGACAGTTTCAATAATGTGTAAACGAATTAGTGGCATACCTACCTACTTAGCACTGCCTGAAACGTACAGTATGGTTCTCGCTCGAGTAGGCAAATACATCCCGGTTGAGATTTGTTTGCCGGTCGATTGCAAAAGGTTTCAAAAACTTGGATTGCAAGAAAGGATTGCAAAAACTTTTCTTTCCTTCCCTTTCGGTCAAGTGAGGCAACCGGAAAGTCAGGGTGGGTAAATTGGTATGCACTATTCTCAGTAGTCTGTATTATATCCTAGAGCCTACTTCAAAGCGGAAAATGGCTGACAAAAATACTTACCTACTCGTAGTTTTGAAACGTGTAACGTAGGTATATTATCATTACTTCATACATATTATCGTATTCACCAGTAATAATTCAATGACCTAGCTAATAATATCAATAACTCATTAAAGTGGTTAAAATGCATAACATCTTTGAATCTATACTAATCTGTGATGAAATAGGGTCCCCAAATGAGACGCCTCCATGAACTTTCGGCGTGGAAGGCATGGACCTACATCATGGAAGTAGAAGGCACTTCTTCCATGGAACTGAGACCACAAAAGAGCTATGACACTTTGCACCCTGAGAATGAAAGGGGCACAACATAATAGGCCATTTTTGGGAAATCAGCTTTGAAGTTTTTCATTTTTTCAATTCATCGTCCCACCTACAGTTTTTAAGATAATTCTAATTTCATTTTTGGATCATGAAGGTATAGGTATTACCGTAGTTATAGAGCAGCTAAACGTTGTTCAGCTATTTTCCCACTCAACCAGCTAAAACTTCGACTTTTACCCAAAAAACGTAGTTGTGCCCTTTTCATCCCTCAAAAATACCAACTTAATGCACATGTGCCCTTTTTGTCCTGGAGCAACTTTTACAAAATACCTCAGTAGAATCAAGAATTTGCGATGAAAACCAATTAAAAAGACTTATTCAGATGAAAAGGTATCATTTTAACAAATGACTTCAATATGTAACAGTTTTTAATGTTGTGTTAAAAATGCTTCAAAATCACTTTAAACGTAGTATAAAAATGATTTCCATGAAAATATTACGCATTTACCTTCAGTCCTAATTACTCAATATTAACCGAATAATCTTCAGTCTCAATTACTCAATATTAACCGAATAATCTTCAGTCTTAATAATTATTCAATATTAACCTAATAATCTTCAGTCTTAATTACTCAAATTAACATTGGCACTCACAAAGATCGTTATTGTAGACTGCTTCTCTTAGATTATAGATATAACATTTACAAAATCACAATACCATGAAAATAATAAGCTTTTAGCTTCATTACTCAATGTTAACTTAGTAATCTTCAGTCTCAATCACTCAAAACTATTGTAAACTACTTTTCTTAAACTATTGGTAATAATACTGTTATAAAATCACATTAGCTTTCTTTTATTTAGCAAAAGCCTTTTACAGTGCTGACTGTACTGCCAATCACAATAAATTAATTTGAGTAATTAAGACTGAAAATTATTAGGTTAATATTGAGTAATTAAGACTGAAGGTAGAAGCTTAATATTTTCATGGGAATAATTTTTATACTACGTTGAAAGTGATTTTGAAGCATTTAACACAATAAAAACTGTTACATATTGAAGTTATTTATTAAAATGATAACTTTTGATCTGAAATTATGTCTGTTTAATTGGTTTTCACTGCAAATTCTTGATTCTACAGAGGTATTTCATAAAAGTCGCTCCAGGACAAAGAGGGCTTATCTGCATTAAGTTGGTATTTTCGTGGGATGAAAAGGGCACAAATACGTTTTTTGGGAAAAAGTCGAAGTTTTAGCTGCTTAAGTGGGAAAATAGCTGATTAACGTTTAACTGCCCTATAACTACAGTAATATACCTTCATGATCCAAAAATGAAGTTAGAAGTATCTTAAAAACTGTAAGTGGGACGATAAATTGAAAAAATGAAAAATTTCAAAGCTGATTTCCCAAAAATGGCCTTTTTTAGTTATGCCCCTTTCATTCTCAGGGTGCGAACTGAGTTGTACCTCTCTTTCCGCCAAAAGTCACTTCAGAGGCCAGAACGAGAGGGGCACATCATGCTCCCTTGCGGCTAATTTTTGCACTAGGAATAAGGTCATCAGCTCTACGTATAGAACTCGCCGCGGCTAGTTAGATAGGTGCATTTAAAAAAAAAACTCGGTTTCCGAGTTGTGCCCCTTTCATTCTCGGGATGCGACTTGTCCTATTGTGAATTCCATGTTCATGAATCGAATAGGAAAATATGATTGTGTTATCGCTCATAATTAATATATGAAATATTCTCATGTGAATAATTCTCCCATCTTAATCTTATCTTTGTTTCTAAGATTAAGTCAGTATCGTTGCATATATTATTTTCCTTAGTCATGTATCGATCAGGTGTTTTTGTGGTCTGTTCGATTGGTAGTTGTATCACTTCTCGTCACGTAATTTAGGAAGCAGTTATTCGCCCCCACTTGCTCTACAGCTTCCTAAGTACTTTTTGTATTTCATAAGCCTAAAGACTTTTTGCTCTCACTTTTTACAAGTTTCCTTTGATTCTCCTTGAATGAATCAAAATGCTTTCTAACCAGTGCGTCTTGTGTATTATTTTTCTCCACCACCAAGACAATAAAGACTTCAACAAGACTTCTTTTGCGGTAAGTAATACGGGATAATATTCTATATTAATATCCATGTCTTGTTGCTTCATATATTATCCTCACCACTGACGGCCTCTGACTCGATAATCTGGTATTCGTTGTTATAATAACCTAATCTGTTATACGGAATAACGTTAGACAGAAAAAAGGAATTATCTACTACGATAAATAATTATTCGGCGAATTACTCATTCATTAGAAAGGTACACGGATGAACAATACACAGAACGTCGAACTCAGAGAAGCCCTTCCTCTACATTAGAAAAAAACCTGCTTTTACGGACCGAAGAGCGAACAGAAAACTGAATCATTGCTCGAAGTCTAACCAACCTCAGAAGGGAATACGGACCATTCATCTCGAAACACATAGAGAACATAGAGAATCTACTAAGTATTTGGTCGAGATAGCACCAGCAGTAAATTAGAAAACTACAAGAAAGGCGCTTGTGATCAGCCCCGGTATGGGAATAGGGGAACGTAGATGAATCTTTGCATGATGGACCGTTGAATATACAATTGAAAGTATAATAAAATCTTGTGAAGGAATGTAGTATTACTGCTAGTAGTATGTCAAGAAAGTTATTATTCAAGTGAGTGTTGTGAAACTATCTCAGGACGTTGTATTCCAGCTTTACTTAATTACCATGTTACTAATCCACAACCAATATCTCCCTAACTGCCTTAAATTATGTAGTAATCGAAGGCGCATCTTGATTTAGGTACCTTCATTAGTAAAACGAGAGCATTTGATCCCGAGGTCTAGAATGCACACGATGGGCACATAGGCATCCACCATTTACTCGTAACGGAATTGAGGTCAAATGTATAGTACTCATCTGCAATATTGACCTATGAAGTTACCAAATTCAGGAAGGAATTATTGTTTTTTCCTTGAAGATGGGAGGGGGGGGGGGGGGGGGGGGGGGGGGCCACGCACCTCGATGTACTAGCTCTATTTTTACATTTGAGTTCCAGAGGATCCGGAGGATTTAATTTTTCGAATGAGTGGAAGGGTGCCAACGGCGCCCGGAGGGTAACCCTGGGTGTACGTATATCATATAATTATCAACTAAGGTATGGTCCAAATTTTATCCGATATCATTCTGCTTCAATAGCACCGGAATAAATTAATCAACAAAACAGAAACAGACAGGTACGTAAATCTGATCTCAATCGGAAGTTACGAAATTTTACAAGACTCACAAGCCAACATTTCTATTCTGCATCTAGATAGGGGCTGTTGGGAATGAGCACCCATTTCTCAGAAACGTTGATTGAACGAGCTGCTGTCCGCAATATGTGACAACCGATCACGTCTTATACAGAACATGCTAACGGGTGGGGAGGGAGAAGGAAAGAAGAAAGTGGCGATATATCTCCGTTGATTATTTTCGGAGGGAGAAGCAGAGATCTTTTGGTATTACGCACAGAACCGCTTGCTCTCTCCTTTTCTCCCACATATCACTTGAATAGAACGATCAATTCCCCGGAGACTTTTTTCGTCCGCAGCCAAAAACACTTCCTACCTATCAGACATAGATTGAATGAATCCACATTATTGTAAATCCTAGTAAGCTCTTCTGAGATGTGTCAGTAGGATACTAAATTAAAAGTAAGATTTTTATAATCCACGCTTTATACGATTCATGTTCATGTCGTGCTTGGTTCCCAATAGGATGAACCAAACATCTGAAACTTGCCTGAACATGTCGTGCTTAATGCTTGGTCCCCAATAGTATGACAAAACATCTGAAACCTGCCTAACAAACCGTAATCGTTTGTTTGTCGTAGGTAATTTATTGATACAACTAGGTTCCCTTCTTGAACAGATCTCAAATTTAGCATGTTCCGTAATTAAAGATCGAGAACATGGGAGCAACTCAAGGTTGAGCATTTGCCCACCAGAGTGCATAGGTATCCCTCTTGAACAGATGACTCCTTTTTTACCACATCATTATCACTTGAATATGAATAGAACGATCAATTCCTCGGAGACTTTTTTCGTCCGCAGCCAAAAACACTTCCTAGCTATCTGACATAGATTGAACGAATACAAATTATTGTAAGTCCTAGTAAGCTCCTCTGAGATGGGTCAGTAGGATACTAATTTACAAGTAAGATTTCTACAATCTACGCTGTTTACGATTCATGTTCTTGTCGTTATCAATGTTTGGTTCCCAATAGTATGAACCAAACATCTGAAACTTGCCTAACAAACCGTAATCGTTTGTTTGTCCTAGGTAATTTATTGATATCCCTTGGTACCTACTCCTCTTGAACAGATGTCAAATTGAGCGTGTACAAGGACGGATATTGAGGATTTGTAAGCCAAAAGTTAGAAACTTGGATTGGTGAAATCGAAAGACATTTTACCGCTGAAACAGACGTAAATCATGACATGGTCAGTAAGACAAGATAAATGTCTTTTGGCTTCTCAATTCATATTTTCAAACGAATTTACACCATTTAGCTTCAGAAGCCAATCACCTGATTCCGGTCCTATGCATTGTCATGATGTATGTCACAGAGCTTCATAGTGTAAACAGCGTAGAAATCAGCTTTAGAAGCCGCACAGCTGACTCTCGGGCCCTATGCGTCATCAAGTACGAGTCCTGAGGATGCAACATAGGTACTAAAAATAATAGCTTCATAGTGTGAATAGCGTAGAAATTAGCTTCAAGAGCCACCCAGCTGATACTGTCAAGTACATAGTACCTACCATTTACTAGTACCTACTACTTCTGATTCAGGTACTGATGTCCTCGCTAGTTTACAGCTTAAATTAAATTGACATTGACAGCTTCGCAGGGTAAGTGATTAAAAATTACGTTACACGGTAAATCTTAATCTTGTTGAATCTACTCGACGACGTTTGCTGTTTACTCAACTTCGAAAACGTAGTTGAGTAAATTATTATTGTTATTCGATGGGAAATCATTATAAAAATCATCCGAAAAATCCCGGTAACTAGAGAAGTGTAACTCTGTCGGTGTTCCACCTACAAAAATCCTTATCCACTCGTTGGAAAGCTCTCATTTTATCTGACACGTCACTACATTTCACGCTGCCAATTTCTCCGTCTATAAATCAATTTAAACGTTACATTTTTTGGGTTAAGCACTTATCTTAGTTGATGGCAGAGACAGAACGAGAGAGTACGAAAGAATTATGATGAGAAGGGATTGACTTGAAGGAATGATAAGGGTAAGCTCGAGGAAGGGATAAGTGAAGGAGAGGGATGGATAGGGGAAACCCAGGAAGGGTTAACGGGACCATAATGCTGCATCCTTTGCTTGTCAGGACCATATTGTCAAACAAGAGTAGAAAAGAGGTGAAGAGAGGTGGTAAAGTAAAAGTAGGTAACTACCTCCTGACAGATCATTGGCCTCAGGCAGTGACAAAGTAACAATATAATCAACTTCTGAGTGACATACTAATCAGACAAATGAGTTACTCAAATACGAGAGAATCAAAAACCCATATTTCCTACCATGAGAAAGATGTTAGGAAAACAAGGAACATGAATGAAACTATAACGTTAAACATTATCATTATAACAGCAACAACAACAACGTGAGTGAAACAAGAGTCAAACATTAACGATAACGATCATTATTATTTGGGTTTGGAAAATTCAACGAGTAAACAGAAAAACAGATCCGAACGAAACCATAACAACCATCACCAGATGTTTTCAACAATTATAATAATAACCCAGTCAGTGAAAGTAGTAATGACTGGGTTATTGAATGACAACGAGATACCATGAAGCCATCTAGCTTCTGGCTTCCTTTCACCGACTCCTGGAGACATGATAATAATTCAAGTAATGATTGTACAGTTCATCTGTTTCTAGCTGCTTCGCTCGCGAAACTACGTTGATTCTCTTTAGAAGACTAATCGATACGCTTCGGAGAGAACCTGGGTTTGTTTGAGACACTAATGACCTGATCCTGTAAGGCAGGAAATGCTGTGATCAGCTTAAGGGCTAAGTCATGGCCTACGTGGTATGGAAGGATAGGAGGAATGGGTTCGAGCAGCTTTGACACAATCGAACAGGCTGATAACAGGCGAAATTTTAGTAGGTAGTAGTTTTAATTTATTAGCAAGATTTCAGTAAGTAGTTTTAACTGTAGTAATTTTTAGTAGGAGAAAAGGCATTCATTCATGGTGAGTTAAGGATCCCAATGTTTTCACAGATTACGTAATAATACCACCAAACGACCAAACGTACCTAACGACTCGGACTTGTTCATACTACGGTACCTAATTTATATATTATATAATATATAATATAATATTAATAATATAATACCTATAATATATAATATAATATTATATTAATAATATAATACCTATAATATATAATATAATATTAGGTACCGTAGTATGAACAATTCCGAGTCGTTTGGAATATTTTCTTAGAACTATGGGTGAAGTGTTACTTGTTTGGATATATATGTTTATTTACCTACCTACTCGTATAGTCGCACAAAAATATTATGAGAAAATCTCTTCCAACAAAACAAAAAACCGACTGCAAAGAAAGGTATCAGTTTTGTGAACTTTTAATGCAGTAAGTGGGAATCGGACACAAATAGGACCAGTAGCAGTAGTAGTACCTAGTAGAAATGTATTGTATACAATCATAAATAATGATTATTGGAAGGGTGCGAGCCCGAGAAATCGTTACTAGAATTCATGATCCCAAATTACAAAATAAATTTGATGAATAACTGCGGTATGAAGAATGACTTTTTAAGAACAGACCATACTCCTTCCGCCTGGATTCTCAATCGAATGTTAGTATACACATAGGATGCTCACCTCAAAAAGCAGGTAGATACTGTAGTTTACAACAATCACTGGATTTTTGGTGGTAGTATGCCTACCTATACTCTACGAACTTGAACGGATTTAAAACTGGAATAGTACATACAAAGACGTTTACTGTTGCTAATTTGATACAGCCACGAATCGATCTGAATTATACTGATATCCTTGATCATTTTTAATTCGCCAAAATTATCATATACGTAAGGTATACGTAAAAAGCCCAGACCATTTTGGTTATATTCACTCATTTAGGGTATAGGAATGATGGCAAATGGTCTTCACAGAATCCCAAAGAACCCTTCAAGTAGCCGACGATAATGGGACATCGTAAGATGAAGTACAGGTTGTCGGGTTCTTCAAAATAGCAAATGTTGCACAGAAACTCGCTATTGAATTTGTTATCGCTGCTTGATTTGTTATCGATGTCCGATTTGTTGTTGCCCTTGTAATAGACATATAACCAGTTTTTATGGCCTAGTCTTAATTGTGCCAACACACGTTCTATCTATTTTGGAACAAACCGAGGTATTTGGCCTTACAGCAAAGTCTACTACTTACTCGTCTGTAGAACGAGCCGGGCATTGTAGATTAAGTCAATGTTGATGCTAAAGAAATGATTTCTCAATATTGTTCCACGATAAATGGCAACATTTTTTTCAGATGCTTGGGGTCGTAAGACGCCAAAAAATGCTCGGATCCGAGTGCCCACAGGAGTTGATATAATTTTTTCTACCAATTTCGCGCCTCCACTTTAACTGACCAGTTTTGTAAGTTCTGTAGCGCTCTAAAGCAATTATGGGGTAACCTATAAATTGTTATCCATAATCATTATCTTCACCTAGTACCTTATCACTCTTTCAAAGGCGAATACCTTGAGAACTAGAGAACCTGATTCAATACGTAGGAAGTAATTTGGCGTATTGCGATATGGGTACAACAAGCTTAACAGTACTTGACTGGGATTGCACTGGTTCCAGTTCATCTCCATACAATGATCCCCAAACCTCGGCAGGGAAGAGAAGTAGAAAAAAAAAGGCTACCTACTAAGGATTTAAAAAGTGAACGTTATGCCACCAATGATGTAATGGGAACTTGCATTGTTATTTTTTATTTCGTAATTTCAAAGATCTTAATGAGGGCTTTCCAAAAAGGTGCTATATGAGGGGTATCCGACGGACGATTGAAAGATATCGAAGATGGGTCTTCTAATTTGAATAACAGACGTCACCAAGCCCCCGTCTGCCTGGGCGGGCCCCCCTTTTGCGGATCCTAAATGAAGTCATGCGCTCCCTTTATTCAACCCATTTTTTGGGCAAACCAGCAGCAATTTCTAGCTGAGAAGCAAGTTCCCCATTTTACCCTTTATTTAAATTCCTCTGAGGCACTCTGCTGCGGAGTTGGCCTTGGGAGGTCTAAATTTGCTCGAAATTTGCCGGATGATGAAAACACCCCCAGGCTCTGTGGTGAAATAGGTGAATACTAGAAGGTGACATTTTGAACGTATTCGAGGACCTCCTGACCACAGCTAATTTTCCTGTATTTCGCAAAAGTCTTCATGCAATGTTCATTCTTTTTTCTTGGCGTCTGGTGAGGAATCGGCCAAAAAACTGGTGAGGCGTCTGGTGAGGAATCGGCCAAAAACTTACGTCGTCCACAAAAGACAAAAGCATTATTTCGTTACCATCCTCCCTTACACTAGGGGTGTGTTCCAACTGACTGTGCAGTTTGAACATAACGCACTTTTTGGCTGCGCAAATTCCACCTGTACGTGCACACAGTGCGAGCACACTGTGCGTTTATGTACATTTTTCTGTTCCACCCGGTTTTGTGTGCTTTTGTGTGCAACTGATGAGAACTTGAATTCTGTTCCAACTGACTGTGCAGATTGAACATAAAAGCACGTTTTCGCTCAACCGAAGGAGGATGGGCGAACCTGGGCAAACTGAAAACAAGGAAACCTTCTGCAACCTCCCTACTTTTGGTGAAAAAAGCGGAGGGTGGAATGCGACGGGCGGACGTGGCGATGAGCTCAAGCCTATCTTCGACTCTTCCTATGCATCTTTTGATCCCGAGGTTTTCACACTCCGAAAAAGTTTCCGCGGACTCCACATTTTTCCGCGTTCCAACTGAAATGTGCAAGTTTACCAGAATGTGCGATTCTGTTCGTTTCTGTTCAATCCGCTGACTTTGACCTTGAAACTGACCTTATCAATTTGAACATAAACGTTCATTGTGCCACTTGAACATTTTCAGTTGGAACAAACCTCAGATCACCCGCTTTCCAGCATAGAACTCTCAAGGTAGGACGTAATCAGGAAACTGAATCAGCAAAACACTTAGGTGATGGATCATTTTGATTTTTCAGAGGGTTCTTTCACTTTGCGTTGGATTTTTTTCCCCAAACCATGAAACCCCAAAGCCAAATCAATTCCGATAAAAATGGTGGAATACATTTGGATCAGATATAATAAGACATTATGTCTTGATTGAGCTGAAGGATAAGGTCAGGGAAGGGTCTGGGGTGAACTGGACTTCATGAGCGGAATCATCATCATGCATGTTCAACAGGTGGCATATAACCGTCTCATGTCGCAGACGAATGATGAACAAGAGGTAATGATGATGAATGGCTAGTTAACACAAACATCATAATTTAAAATAGTACCTCATCAAATCAACTAAGTATTGAGTAGTAACTGCCTAAATATTAACCAATCTTACAATCCTGAACTAAGACGTAAATGGAAAAGCGCAATCGAAAGCCTATCATTATGTACTTCTTCTTTAATGAAGAGGGGATAACGAGAAAAACCGAGCGTATCGTGAGAAGGAATTAATTGAAATGAGAAAGAAGCGTTAAGGAATTAAGAATTCTTTCCCTAATATATCAGGGGGATTAAAGTTAGTTATGTTATCGCCCTTATTTATCTAGTTTCCACCCTCTTTTTGTAACGGGGTTAATGCATGATAGAAAATCCCGTTCGGGCCAAGGCCCCGTACACGAAGCCGTTCAGATTCGAGGTACTTTTCTCTTTCCTCTTATTGAAGATAAACAATCGATATATAAGACAGCTACCTGGATCATTTAGAAATTACTCTGAGTGTACGAATTCAGTAATTGAAACCTTCTGCACACTTCTGGAAAATGAAATAGTTAGGTACCTGTCATTGATCACCTCGAAAACGTACCAACTAAACATTTTTCGGAAAGGGGCTTTTTCACATAAAAACTTACTTATGAACTGCTGACATCGTGGGGAATCGTTTTCCACGTTCAAAGTGTTGGCAGCTTTGAATCTCATGAATGCATTGAGAGATTTGATGCGCTGTCGTGGCAACAATGTCACAACCAGCTAGCTGACGTTTCAACTGACTGATGGTTGCAACGATGTTGACACATCATAGAAATTTTCCATTCTTTACTGGGATTTACAGTCACTTCATTTTGTCATTTAACTGGGGTTTCTATATTCATCATGAATTGTGTTCAATTTTTTCCAATTTCAAAACAAAAGACTGGGATACCTACCCCATTTCGCATTTCCAGTGCCATCCCTTTTCGGTGAAATCCATTAATTAGGGCGAGAAAAAGTTGTATTTTGAGAAAATTACGTAGCTCATGAGTACAGATAGCTTTAGTCGGATAGCGATTAATACAATTAAGGAGAACCCCCGAGCAGCTAACCCGCACATTCCCTGAAAGTTTTATCGAAGTTTTGAAAATTGGATCTTAACTTTGCCCAGGACAAGGAATTGACATCAAACCGACCGACAAGACACGCAACCAACGAAATACATACTAAATACTTACATAAATTAGCCACAACTAGATGAAAACGAACGACTCCATACCTGCAGAAGAAAAACATTCCAATTAAAGAAGATTAAGAGACGTTACATAATAAAGGATAGTTATACGGATAAGTATATTACGATTCACACACAAAGTCTAATAATATAGGAAACATTGATCAACTAACGTTGACAATTAATATGTTAGGATTCAAAACGTGAAGAAGAAACGCCGAGGAACATGGAACATTAAAAAACCTTGCAACACAGCGAATAGTTAAAATGTCTGTGAAACATTCACTGGAGCAACAGGAAATCATTCTTGCCCGTAGAGTAGCAAGGGGGAAATATATCTGAACTCATCACCGATAGTGAGGGTTTTACTTTCAAGCCGTACATATAGTAAAGACAAAAGTAATTGTGGCTGATCTAAAGGAGGCTCAGAGTCACTGGATCTCTGCAAGAGGTTATTGGAGGCATGCCTTCTGATCACATTTTCACCTTCCCACATTGGGGTGACCATATATATATAGGCGGAAATACCAAGATCGGGACGCCTCAACCTACTTCGAGACTCAGCTCCTTCCACAAATTTAAGGGACCTATCTTCCTTATCAAATTCCCTTATATGGAGAGAAAACCGTTGGGCGAGCGTGGTAGTGGAAAATTAGTTGGTATTACATTGCAAAATATTGTATTGGCAGATATTTTCAATACTACCTCACCGTCAAGGGTGGATCGAGGGGTACCGACCCAATGTACAATGATAGTGCGATAACTAATAGTGCACGGTTCATGAATCATTGATAAATTGGCCACTGAAATAGAGAGCACAGGTAGCATTAATGAACGAGTAAATAAGAACAACAAAATAATTAGGTACCTACCTATAATGTTCATCATGTTTCTGAACTGGAAATCGTCAATGCAATCGACAATATCTTAACCGTATTTCATTTTGTCGAGTTACTAACCACTAATCTGAGCCATGTCCACCATCACTAGTCGATAGGTACCTAACAAAAAACAGAGTCCCATCCCTTCCGATATCACTATATACCTACCATTGGCCAGATGACGATGAAATTCATTTGGGACTTTCCAACAGTTAATTCTCACAAGCCTTGACAAGATCGTGGGAATCGTTTAGGGATTTTAGTTACGAGAATAACTGACACGGAACCGAATTAGTCAAAAAGCTTTGATGTGAAATGAGGAGACCATTTTGGTTTTCAATAATAAACCTTTGGAATCGAGCACGAACATTCAAAGTTTGATGGTAAGGTTTCAGAGTATGTATAATCCAAAAATCGGGTCGTGTTGATTCTTGTCGGTTTAGACTAAATGTCAAGATAAATTTCTAATATAACATTGAAAAATCAAAACTCTTGATCATGGTGATGATGTTTGTCAGTTAAGAAAAATGTCAACATAATCGTGAACCGTCCGGTTTAACGAAAAATAATGTTCGGGTCATGGAGTATGAATATTGATGCGCTAATTTCCAAAAAAATAATTTGTAACCGTTCTTCGAACATTGGATTTTTTGAATATTTTAGTGGAATATTCTGGAGGACATTTAGCGGCGATTTTGCATATATGAGATATATTCCAATGTTCAAGACTCCCTTAGAGTAGACTCCCTCATTTTTCCCAAACTCGCGGAGCTCTGTTAGGGTGAACCGTTCGCACCCAACAATGAGGACGGTTGGACGGGAGAAAGTTCCATTCATGAGTTATCTAATGAGCGTATTTTCAAAGAACCATTTCAACAGATTTGGTTGGTGATTCTCATGTTAAATTTTTCGCTGATTCTGAAATATACTCGTACAATATAATGTTCCTATGTTTAAGATGGTAATTTACACCAAAAACACGTTGTTTTTTTCTAGCGATTTTTAATACTAGATTTTCAAAATTCGAACCCTTGGAGTACTCTAAAAATTCTGGCCAACGAACCTTTCTTTTGATATTATTGACATTTTGAAAATTTCTTTGATTTTTTGGTTCGATTCCAAGGTCAGATATTGTCAGGTAAAAAAGTTAAAGTAAGTTAAATTAATCGTTTTAGAATGGTCTGAAACGGATTTCCATGGATACAATTTTCAAAAATTTGCATTAATAAAATTTTGAAGCCATTGCAATAGCTTCATTTTCTTCGAAAATTAGCTAAAAGTGCAGGAACAAGAGAGTGAATCGCAAATTTTCACGAGTAGGCCAAATCCCCGTTCAAAGATCAGCTGATCATTATGTTACTTTTTCTGATATTCACCGAAACGAGTTTCTTGTTTGCTTGTATACGCTACCTTAGCCCCCTTAGTTACTGAAGTGCATACGTAAGTAATGAAGGACCTACAACTCTCGGACGATAATAATTACAGGTAGGTGACGAGAAATAATTATTGTGAACCTCGTGGTATTATTCCGGTAGGTAGGCAGGTACCTAACCTGAGTACCTACCTACTTACTATGTACCCATAAGATCTCTGGAGATGGTTGATCTGCACAGAAAACTAATGATCCGTTGTGTGATAATTCGCAGGGATTTTTGGATTCATGGAATCGATGATTACTTCGATGAGCTCCCTTAGTTAGAATTTCCTGAAAGTTCGTTGTGTGTGTTTGTGCGTTCGTCTGTTTGTCTTCGGATAATAATTTTAGGTGGGTACCTACTCATTGTTTGATCTAATATATTATTGATTTTCCTTCGAACAGTCTGTATTATTTTTATAAAGATTGTTTGTTTACTACTTAGATCTCCTTCTTCTTCTTCTATTTTCTTTGTTTTTATTGACGCAGATAAACTATGATGCGTCATCTTAGCGAATTTTCGAAAAAAATTAAGCTACTGCAATGGCTTAAAATTTTTGTAATGCAAATTTTCTGAAAATTCTCTTCATGGAAATCCGTTTCAGATCATTCAAAAACGATTCCTGAAAATTAACACTTTTTTATACGTATATCTATACATATTTATATGTTTATAATGTTTATATATGTGTCATTCCAGACGATATCTGCCCGAGGGATCGAGATAAAAAATCCAAAACAATTTTTAAATGTCAATAATATCAGTAAGGATGAGTTCGTTGGCCAGAATTTTTGGAGTACTCCAGGGATCAAATTTTGAAAATTTAGTTTCAAAAATCGCTAAAAAAAAACGTGTTTTTTGAGGTTTTTGGTGTGAGATACCACCCTAAACATAGGAACATATGGTATATTCGGGATCAGCGTGAAATTTCCTATATAAGAATCACCCATAAAATTGGTTAAAATTATTCTTTAAAAATTCGCTCACCAACTCATGCTGCATGAATGGGACTTTTTTTATACTACTTATTATCAAATGTCGTAACCAGGGATGGCATGGTTTCTTTATTTTTATGCCCGAGTAGTGAGCATAGAATTGTTGTTTTTTCATGAAAGTTCGCGGTGACGAAGTCGTGTTCCTTCGAAAGTGCTGTTTTGTGTTGTACCTAAATACTTTGTGACTGTAGTGTAGCGATACCGGCGAAATCGAAAGCGGAATTCATGCGCGCATCTCGTCAATGCAAACGCGAGGGGAAACAGCGGGACAACGCGGAATTTCTCGTATCCCTCCGTGATACGCCATTCTCTTTGAACACTAGGGCGGAGCACCTACTCAATTTATTGAAGGAACACCTACAACACCTAAATTTTCATAGTTTCCGTGATATATATTCCTATTAACACTTCATTTTTCCTTTGGATAAACCCGTGTTTTTCCTCTAACAAACAATGTCTAGACTTTACGCGTATATACATTGTGAAATGAACGTGGTGCTTGGACCATCTACTCAGTGCAAAAAGACATATTCATGTCACAATGTATAAGCGTGAAGCGTTGATGCTCTTTTTTCAGCAGTTGTATACAGCATACCAGTGCTTGTCAGGAGTGTATGGAGGGGGAAATTAGCAGCTTCAGACGCGTTTTTCTTTGGTGTTTTGTGTGGCTACCATACGGCACATACCTACACTACTCGTTTTGAAATTGATAACATGGCAACCTAATAATGGAAAACAATGATCGATATACAAAAATTCACTAGCATAAGGGATTAGAAGAAGAAGAAGACTTGATAATCATCCCTTATCTTATCATGAGGTAGGAAAGTTTGCCATAACTTAATTTTGATACCTAACTATGATAACAATTTTTTTTTTTTACTTCGTGCACGAAGAGAAACCCCTCCTTAGTTGTAAAATAATGGCTTAAGGAATAATGGAATCATGATACTGCAAGATCCAACTTGTATCAACGTAATGTTGCGATGAAAACAACATAGGACGACATATTAGATAACGTAACGTTGGAAAGTTCAGAAATAATATTTAGAGGGTGACATGTTTTCGGAAGGGAGATTCCGTAGAGTCGGTCGTTATTTATTCCCACAACAATCAACAAACGCACTCACCCTATTCATTGTTCTGGTAGACGTTACGGTACCAACTTGAGCCTGTCATGATTTATAACGATCCAGGGCCTGAGTTTTATCCTGTTAAAAATCATGCTTAGCGCGGGGTATAGGACAGGCGGTGAGTAATTTATGAATAAATTATTGCCTAGAGTAATCTTTCTTCATGCCACCTATTTAAAGAGTTAAATTGGGCGTATTGTTGAGTACCTATAGGTAGCTATGTTTAAGCGAAGCCCGAAAACTGGTTTATTATCGGGAAGGAGTGAGAAGATTTAATAAACTTAGTCGTTCTATGCGTACTTGAAACCATAGCACAATAAATTATGAGGAATTTGTTGACTGGTTTCAAATAAGAATCTATAACGAGGACCAACATTAACAACGTCCAATATTTGGCTCAAGATTAATGATTAATTGAGTTACATCCTTTACATTTTGGCTCTTTCTTCAGGCGGATTGATCGAGTATGTTTCCCAGAATATGATAGCTAAGCGAACATCCAGGGCATTCAATCGTTCAAAGGGTTGGATAGATTATTTTAACTAGGTATGTCCACTTGATAAATATTTTAGCTCTCCACAATGCCGCTCGTTCCAAACAGGAGTACCTAAGCAACAAATTATAGCTCACCGGGTTCAAAACAATAGTTATACAGCTCCATTAGAGTACATAACGTTACGAAGACGAATGTAATATCGTTATACCTGGCGCAACGGTCAAAATCGAATAAACAACGGGGAATCACTTATGACAGTCAAACTATACATTTTTAAAAGTAATCCGATTGTAGCTGCCCATGATTTGCTCATTATCTTTTTTAGCGAATTTTAAGAAAATTCACCTATTGCAGTGGCTTCCAAATTTCGGTAATGCAAAATTTTATGAAATTTCTCCATGGAAATCCGTTTCTGACCATTCTAAAACGATTCCTGAAGTTTAACCATTTTCCATATAGATATATATATTTATTTAGTTATCTACCTGTATATTATGTGTCACTCCAGACGATATCTGACCCTGGAATCTAAGCTAAAAAATACAGAAAAATTCAAAAATGCCAATAGTATCAAAAGAGAGCATTAGATCGTTGGCCAGCATTTTTGGACTACTCCAAGGAGTCAAATTTTGAAAATTTAGAGTCAAAATTCACTTTAAAAACTTTTTTTTAAGGTTTTTGGTGTAAATTACCATCTTAAACATAGGAACATAAATATGGTATATTTAGGATCAACGTGGAATTTCCTATGAGAATCACACATCAAATTGGTTAAAATGATTCTTCGAAAATTCGCTCATCAACTCATGCTGCATGAATGGAACTTTTCTTTATTTGGAGTGACCGACCACAATATATCCAAAGTCTAACCATCAATCAATTATAGTAATGATAGGGGAAAGTGGGGAGTATGAGACCACAGAACTGACTGATTGGAATGACAAAAATAATCTATTTCAGCTTTTACCATCATCATCAACTTTTCTGAGTAGATAAGGAAGGGTCTTCGAGATGGAAATCGGTACCTACGTCACAAACTAAACCTGTAATATGAGTCAATAGGCAATGTAAACAGTATTAGTCAATAGTCAATCATTAAACTGGTTATTGTAGGAAGAAACAACGGGTAGCGGGAAAATGACTGCGATAGAACCTACTCAAAATTGTAGCTGAGAGTGAATACATTCTGAGACGAGTTTAAATGAATGGACAAGGCATTAGGATAGGTAAATGCAGAACATCATCGAACGTTGTCTTTTTAATGGTTGCAGTTCGAATTGCATACTCAAGGCTATCGAGCTTCCACTTGAAATATACTTGAAACCATAGTAGCCGTTAATAAGCGAATCGGAAACCACTTGGGAAGCGTGTACCAATGTGTTTAATCCCGTACTAACGAGCTATGTTGCATGTCCATGTCGAGCCCGGACCAATGAGACTGGGTGGGAGTCGGAGTACTGTCTGAAAGCCGATCACTCACTTTGAATAATCACCAATCCACATATGGGACTCAATGGTAGGTTAGATAGATGTCCGTCAATTCCGTATAGAATGCGTATACAGTTAGATAAGTTTGATAAGTTACGATAACATGTACCGTAGGATGTAGCAGTTTGTGAAAAGTGCGAACCCGGCTTACTGTACATTGCCAAACTACCTATTACAACTATGGATATAATTAAATAATTATCTCTTATCTTGTATCTCTTATCTATTGACAAGATACACAAACCTGGACTCTCGATTGTGGAAAAGCAGTTCGAGATAAGCAGAAAGATACAACCCGTAACCTCTCGCTAGCGTTTATAATTTGTACAACGTTTGTAAGACAAACACATTGGTTTCCTAGCCTAGTTGTTTGACATGCGCATCAAGAAGTAGTGTTAATGGTTACTACAGTCATGCAATTTCACATTTTTGAAATGGGAGTTTCTGTAAAGGGTCTCGGTCAATTCATTGAGATTTTTTCTAGTTACCTACTCTTAAGTCTTATGGTTGTCCTTCTCCTTAGGTCTTAGACGTTTGGATGACAGTATCTTTCGGCTGAGTTAGATCGACTGATTTAGGTATTCATTGGACTGGGCGACAGCTAGAAGTAGGCGAGTCTCAAATGGAAGTTGAAGTGCAAGCTTTGGTATGTGAGCATGTAGAGTGGCTCCCCTTAGTTGATTGTCACCTTTGATCGTAATCGAAACTGAGGCCCCAACGCATTCGGTCATCAGTCAAGCTTGATCGGGATTTGCCATTAGTACTCGTAACAAACACAACACATAATATAGAGACTCTAGAATACCTTGTGTGTATTCTAGTAGTGTGGTTGTGAGTCTTTAGGAATTCTATGTGTTAAATTAAATCTGAAGTATTTATTATATATAGAGGAAAATAATATAGACTAATATTAATATATATTATA
This sequence comes from Lygus lineolaris, assembly GCA_030264115.1. Classification (NCBI taxonomy): domain Eukaryota; kingdom Metazoa; phylum Arthropoda; class Insecta; order Hemiptera; family Miridae; genus Lygus; species Lygus lineolaris. The sequence continues at coordinate 31,422,004 of JAEMON010000003.1, read as the reverse complement.
ATTGTAAATTACCTATTTGTATTTTAATGTAAATCAAAATAAATATAATGCCTGGAACCAACATTTTCTCTAAGCTCGACGCAAATAGTGGGTTTGGCAAATACCTCTCTCCCGCGAGTCTCAAGATCTGACAAATTTTTTGCCTCCTTTTGCAAGGTTCAAGTTTCTGAAGTTGCCGTTTTGAATCACTTGAGAGATTAATTTGAAAGTGCACGCTTGGGTTTTCCAATATGTAGAGTGGCTCCCATTAGTTGAACGTCACCTTTAATCGAAATTGTAAACTGAGGCCGGGTATTATTTGCACCTTTATACGTTCATTACTAATCTCTAGTTAGTAAAAAATAAAGAAATCGATATCACAAAAATGGAACTTAACTTCATTGAACACAAGTTAGATAACCTAGTGAGGCACACTACCAGCCAACTAGTTAGTAAACTATTAAACATCTTCCCTAGAGGTAAGAGCGAGGTATCTCTACAGGTACCACCTCCTACTAGTACAGATGTTCACTATCTTCCCATGAATCTTCAAGTGGGCTTGGGCCCCGTGGGGGGGGGCTTGGTATGCCATGCCGTCCCGTCCCCTCATTGAGAAGCATAAGCGGCTTAGGAAAACCGTGGCACTCCGTCCTGGATAACTGGGGTCAGCTTGAAGGAACCTTGGGACTCCTTCCCGCTGGTGCAATGAAAAACGCTAATTTAAATGAGGATTTATTCGTCAAGAGTATATCAGTCCATATATATATATATATCACAATAATGATCGTCAAATCAATCAAATCACAATAATTTCCCCCTAGTCAGTGACTTACAGAATCGGCATAAATGTTGGCGACGGATAATCATTCAGAGTTAATTGTTTTTGTGAATAAAGTAAAATGTGATTTCCCAAACCGTTTTTATGGGCTACTGTACGTGGATCGTGAAATCGGTGAACGCAATGCTTATGCAATTTTATATACACTTCGTTCTGGAATTTCATCAGAGTGTCAGTGAATGTATCTATGTACGGATGGGAGAGTTCAGAACGGAATACCCATACTCCCCTTAAACTCCGTAATCCGAACCATATCCCCGATTTTCAGATGTAATAGAATATAATTTTACAAATGTATTATACTATTATAATGTATAATTATATTATTTTTATTATTGAATTTCAGATTACTCAAGACTCCAGTCCTGTGGGGTAAATCATAACTAGCTTTGTACTTCAACACGACGTATTCACTAAAAGATTAGACGGATTAATTACTGTTAAAAGTGAGCACATTATCAAACTACAACACAAATAATATAAGAGAAAGAATGAGGTTAGTTCTGTCAGAAACTGACATTGTTTCATCGAAAATGATCACTGAGAATAATAGTCCTAGAAGAAATTAGCATTGGCAGCGGTCACCACGTATCGTATTTTCCTGAATATTAGTAATAATAATAATAATCTGACAAGTGCTGTGAAAAAATTATTAAAACTGTGCTGTGTTCACGGAGTGAGACTTGGTCTTTGGAGTATCGAAAATTGGAATTGATTTTCTCATTTGTCTTCTTGCTCGTATAAATGACCAAAAGACGGGTAAGGAATGTTTTCAAGACCTTCAGTCTAGTCTAAGGTAACTATGAAACGCTGCATATTATCACACAACGGTGTAATATTCTCTACGTAGATCACCCATCTATCTGCAAAGATCAAATTCGTATAAAACTACCTACCGTAATTGTATCCCGAGGTTCACAATCAATAGATATTTCTTGTTTACATCTACCTACCTTAATAATTATTAACCGACAGTTGTAGGTCCTTCATTGTAACAAAGGAAGCTCATAAAAGTAAACAAGGAATACCTTTTGGTTTATTATTTTCAATAATGAACCATTTTTCTTCATTGGACGCATGCAAATTGGGCCATTCCAGAGAAAAACGGAAATTGATTTCACCCTGCATGTGCAGCCATCTAGCGCAACAATTGATAACTAAAATCCGGGACATTTAGCCTCAATTTATTATACTCAAGGTGCATTATCGCTGCAATCGCAATCTGACAATAAAATAAAAACTCTGCAAATTATTAGACAACGGTTTATTATTT
>JAEMON010000003.1:31402479-31418830 GCA_030264115.1 Lygus lineolaris | reverse complement strand
TTCTCCATTGAGGGGCTGGAGTAAAAGGTTGTGGATCAAACGTTGTGGTTCTCTGTGATTCTCTCAGTTCTTACTCCAGGCATTTTAGGATATCAGCGGAAAGTTTGGTAAGTACAGTTTTGATTTTCTCACCCTTCATTTTGTTTGGATGGACACAACTTTGAAGTTTACGGGTAAAAATATTGCTCGGAACGTTGTTATTTTTTCTTTGCCCAAATTTTGGCACTGTATTCAGTTGTTGGCCATTACCTCATAAAGAAAGCTTTTTTCGTCAACATAGGTTTTTTACGACCAATCGTTTCACAGCTGGGGCGCGAAGTTGGAAAAGTCAACATTTATTTATTTTTCACTCTTCATGTTTTATGGGTCGTTAAACACGAATTGGAGGGTATCGGCCAAATGTTTCACAGATACAGGTGATAAAGTCCTTGTATCCCAGGAAGAATACGAGCAGCACAGTGGAAGAAGACGATGACTTGATTTAATTGATTGAGGAATACTAGTCTACAGACTCAGAAAGCAAGACCCTCATAAAGCTGCTCGGTGTGGCAATTTATCTAAAGAAATTCCTACATTTCCGAAGAAAAATTGGCCGCTAACCCTTTCCCGAGGATGGATCATGAAACCTAACGAAGACGGATGTGAAGTAAATGGAAAATGTATTAAATCGATTCCACGGAAACTCGATCAACAAGAAAGAAAAAGTCTTCACGACACTATGAAGGACGAAATAAAGGGGAAACTCCCTCACATGGACAAGTTTGTTGTTTTGTGTTTCGTGAGAATCCCAACTTTCATAGGAATCAGAAATGTCAACCAGAAAAACACCAAAAACAAACAGCAAAACGTCTGCCAAGTTAGGTGTGGCACATAGTTCCTGGTATCCATAACATGATTGTATATATATGTATATATATCACACACACACACACGGATCAGAAGTTTGTTAGTAGTAGCCTGCGCATTTTAATTGATTTTTAATGATTATATGTCGATATTGTTCACTATAGATTTGGTGTTAACCCTTTTTTACTTCATTTCTGCAATAGTTTGGTTAAATTCAGTGAAGATTACCGGTCTTCTGGTTTTTCATGGATGTTGACAGGGGTGTGATGCTCACGCTCTAGGCTTACCTTCGAGCCCTGAAGAAGTGAATATATTTCACTAAAGCTCGGCGAAGAAGGTGTTTTCTTTCTGTGGACCCCATTCCTGATCAGTTTGACATATTTATCCGTCTGGGTCGATCTCCATATTGAAGATTGGTCGGCTGGTGATGAATTTCATAGGGGACCATCTAGGGCCTAACCCGTGTAATCCCTGGAAAGTCCATCAAAATCGGATGGAAATTGTGGAAGTGATGCGTGTTGCAAGGATTCCCGGACACACAGACTGCCACGAAACCAAAATTGTTCAGGAAGGTATAAAACGTAAAACGCGAGTTGAAATTTTGATTTTGGAGGTTGGAGGATTTTGGTGGGGAGGTTGAAGAAATGTTTCGAAAATTGAGAAAAGTTTATTGAACACAATAAACCGGAATGTCAATGAATTGGCTGAATCCCTGGCGCGTTGTATTTGTTGAGGCGGAGATGCATGATTGACGAAGAACAAGCGGAATACGGTCAAGCTTTGGCTTGAACACGGTAGAACAAGAAGAATGTTTGAATATGTAATTCAGAGGATATCAAGATGCAGCAGTGCAGCAGTGGTGATCTCCTTTGTCGTGTAGTAGTCATAAATATGTCGGCGGATCGCATCTGCGTCAAAACGGTCAACAATGGCCACTGTTTTCTTTCTGTTGTGTTCCTTTGCAGGGGTTGGGGAAGCGGTGTCCTGCTGTTCCACAGCCGCAGATTCTACATGGATTCTCTTTGCTGTGATCTTCCTGATGCAGTAAGCATTCGTTCAAGCACTCGTTCAATCACTTGGCTGTGTATGTATGCATGTAACTAACGAATTTGAAGTGAGCAAGACTGATGTTTCCACGGAACGATCATTACTGATTTTGACCACAGAATTAGTACACCAAAATACCTCGGTTAACGTTGGAAGGGGGGCACTCATTATTATAATGAGTTTTTTTTTTTTTTTGTAAACATTTTATTGTACCAAATTTAAACTTATTAGCAATTTTGTTCCGAGTTACATAAATGTTATAGTTATTTGAATTACACATAAAACTAAGATACTTCACTTATAGTCTTTTTTCTTATTTGAACATCTTAGCGCTCTATTGAATGCACTTGCGGGATCACTGTTTTTAATCACTCCCCAGCTCACAGATTAATATCGTTTACTGAACCAATTCGTGGGGCTTCCTTCATTTGAGTCTGCGGAGTAGGTCATCGACTTCAAGGAGACGGACAGCTTCCTCGTTGATGTGACCCTTTAGCCGCTGAAGATGGGCGATGGCTTGTTTTTTATGACTTCATTGACTGGATCGACTTGCAGCTCAATGTGCAGTCGGACATTTCTGGTGTACCGGTATGCATCGACACAGCATCGCAGTACATTATTTTGAAACCGCTGTATGGTATCACGGTTACTTTAAGCAGTTCAGCCCCATAACTGCGCTCCATAGGTCCAGACTGGTTTGAGGACTTGATTGTACAGCGTCAGCTTGTTCTGGATCGACATTTTTCAGCGTCGACCCATTAGCCAGTACATCTTTCTGAATTTGAGCACAAGTTCTTCCTTCTTTTCTTTGACGTGCGCCTTCCAGCGCGGCTTTGCGTCCAAGGTCATGCCTAGGTATTTTGCTTCATTGGCATATGGAATTACTCTGCTGTTTAGGTGTATTGGTATATAGCTGATTCTCCTGTTGGTGAAATCAACGTGTACCGATTTAGCCTCGTTCATTTCGATTCTCCACTTTGCTAATTTTAATGAGTTGGAAAAAAAAGTCATATGGGTGAACTTCAATCAGTGTACATGCACACGTGAATGGAAAGATTACATTGTACGTGGCGTCCTGTCCTGCAATCAACGGGTGGATTAGCCTATAATCCCTAACCATCAATTCTTGACAGTAAACTTGGGACTCACGAACTTCCGTGACAGACGTAGAAAGTTCGTAGAAGTAGCAAATGATTTATTGAGATATCCACTTCGTGTTTGTACTCGTTCAACTTCGCTCTTGATCCTCTTTCCATTTATCACCATGCAATCCCTATAGAATTTGATTCCATTGAGTTGAAGTAGAGGAAGACGAAGGTTCATTCAGGGTAATTACCACTTTTGAATGGAGGGTTTTTCCCAGGCGTGCGGCGTTTCCACCTAATGGCGGGTTGAGGAAGGTAAACTGACTGGCCCGTCGCCCCCGTAAGGGCCCGGGGTTCCTAGGCCCTAGTGTAGGTACCTGAAATGTACTGGTGTATATATATATATGTACTTACAGGGTACAAAAACCAATAAATGCATTTTTTGAGACTTTGCTTGATATTTCATCGGGTTGTTTGCTACTGTTTGCATGTGCGCTGTTGCATGTGCGATCGGCTAGTGTTTTTAGCACGTCCCTCACTAGTGAGTGGCGTCCTCAAGTTCAGTGGAGTTCTCAAGCTAATTTCGGGATTTTTTTTAGTTCGACTCGGAAAAGTGTCTAGTAGTGCACTACGTCGCCGGATTTCCGAGATTTGCATTTGGAGGGGCGAGGAAGAAAAAACTATGTCTCTTATGGCTGAGGGGCAAGTTATTGTTATAGTTTCAACATAAATATTGTGATTCTGATGTTTCCTTGATTTATTAGTGTCAAAGGACATTTCTTGGTTACACATTATTGGAAGTTTGAACGAACTCACAGCATCCAAAGAAGAAGATATCGAACAGTGTCATGAAATCAGTATTTTAAACAGAGTTTTCTTCTAATTTCAAGTGGGTACCTATTCGCGTCAAAGAAAATTTCTTAGTTATACATTATTGGAAGTTTGACAAATCTCACAGCATCCAAAGAAGAAGATATCATCGAACAGTGGCATGAAATCAGTATTTTAGGGAGATTTTTCTTCTCATTTAAAGTGGCTACTTATGTATCCAATTAAAAATCATGAGACGTCTAGGCGTTGACAACTCGCTTGATGATAAAGAGAGTTCAAGATCAAACAGCTTCGAACATCAAACTAAGAAGCACGAGTAATGAGGAGAATTGAGAGGGAGATGTTGAGGTAGCCACAGGCAAACGAAAAGGTAAGAGAGAAGCGGAATTATTCAGAATGGTTCAACCGGATCCAAGAGATCCTAAAGGCAGGGCACTAATGAAGGGCATGTCAGAGGCGGTTCTCGGAAGAATTATACCTTAGGTTACGCTTGATTAGACCTCTCTTGAAATAAACCTTATTTATCCGTAAAAAAAAGTAAAAGCCAGGATTCCGAAGGAGATACGGCCTCAAGGCAAATTCACAGCAACATCCTTCGCTTCCCCGGTAGGCGCTAGGACACTGCTTCCATCCTGAATCCAAGGTGAAAACAAAAACCGCTGCAAATTATTTCCTACGCAGGAGTGTTGAAGGAGGAGATAAGCAGTCGAGTTGTCTTAAAGGAGGGAAGCTCGAATCTGAATATACCTAACTCAAATCTCGATCATAAATAGGTACCTATAGGTACTTTTGTTATCGAGCAGGAAATTAATGTTTTAACCTTACTCACAATACGAAATCAGAGATTTAGCGTTTCAAGTATCCTAAAATCGAATTTAAATAAACCCGTTCGCTCGACTTCCGTTAGGTAGGTACCATGTCAAAAATTAATGGAGATGACGTCTAGTGGTGCCCAAAAGCTTGCAGTTACTGTCATTCATCTCCAAGGGATGAAAAATACAGGCTGAAGTTTTAAAACCACTTCCCTTCGGGAACTCACAATATAAAAATGATGATTGTGGTTTATTAGGAATTTTGAATACCTAGGTATCTTCTCATCTTTTGAGGAACCGTTCGTATGATATATGCCAAACTAATTAAATTTTGTATACATATTGCATTAGGGGTCTAGTAACGCAGACAAGCTCATGTACGACGAACCTGGTACATGAATTTTATTAATGTGCAATTGAGCAAGGGGACATGAACTCTCGATAACCACAAGGGCTTGAAAGTTGCCCCGGAAAACGAAAATACGATTGGGACTCGCAAATGTGTTTTATTGACACTTGGAAATATCTAAAGATATCTTTCACACATCGGATTTTCCTTACCAACGGTTTGATGATTCAAACCAGCAAAAGTGACGGTGAACTGCATGGCTTGTGGCCCGGGTACCACAGAAGAACAGTCCGTACGAAAACTAATGAACTAGTACCGAACTTCATTAATGACAGGCAAGCCATCTCAAAGGTCTCATCAAACAGACTCAACGTTAAAAACTCATCGTTAAAATGGAAGCCATACAGACTCCATAAGTAGGCCGATATTTCCAAAGTATGATGCGCTTGAGTGTGCTACTATTATATTATCGAGAGCTTCAATAGAACCGGTGTTGGTGGAATTGACGAAGTAGGAAGGGTGAAGCTCCTAAAATGGAAATTTCACTCGCATTAGTCAGGTAGCATATATAACGTATAACGAATTCACCTCAGTCACTTCACTATGAGCGCTGTGAACCTGTGTGCCGTGTTACCTATGGTAATTGGAGGTTGGAACGGCTATCTTCAACAACAGTTACTAGGTAATGGATCGAATGAGCCCCCCTATTTCGTCCCAGATTATCCGGTACTAATTCGGAACCCCACCCAGAGTTCTTTCATGAACTCGCCGTAATTATACACGTTCGTACGCCAAAAACCGACTTTGGTCGTACATTGAATCTTTCGTTTTGGATTCTATCAAACTAACCAAGTAACACATTACATGCCTACGAGCCAAGATACTAACTAGTACCAGCTAGGTAGTTGCTGAATACTACTCTTTCAAGTAGATTGAATTCGAATTGGATACCAAACTTCGCACATTTTTTGGGCTTTGTTCTTATAAAACTCTCTAAAAATCTCTTCCTATAGTAAGGAGAGAACATCCGCATTCCGCACTAGTCCTACTGGGAAAGTACTACGGACTAGTACGGAATGTGGTGTGTAGTACGGATGTGCTTCATATTTGAGGTCACCGATGGACTATTCCAATCAGCCTTCATGTCGTATTGATATTGCGCGTGTATCAAAGGTGTTGCTTCTCTGGAAGACATTCGTACGAATATACTTAGAACTGCCTATAAAGCGCACGCGAAACCCATTTTCGAAGACCATGGTATACCTTCGTGAAGCTCGGGCTCTCAGAACAATAATGCACATCCATGGAATTCGTTGGAGGTGGCGATTTCCCACAACATAATAACTATACTCGTGTGAGAGTGAGAGAGAGAGAGAAAGAGAGAGAGAGAGAGAGAGAGAGAGAGAGAGAGAGAGAGAGAGAGAGAGAGAGAGAGAGAGAGAGAGAGAGAGAGAGAGAGAGAGAGCATTGTAAGGCGTCGAGTAGGTACGTCTGGCGACCAGCTATCAGTGATACAAATTCTGTGGAATCAGGTTCTTCAACCATATTGCCCCAGAGATTCGTAATTTACCAATGCTAAAAATATTGCTTAGATTGTGAGAAAACATTTATTGTTGGATAATCCGGGGTACGACCTTGACGAGTAGCATGACGAACCACGTCACCTACCTAACCTATCCTCACACCCCACCTACATGACAAACTTTCACTTCGATTAAAATTTCATTGGACAGTATATGACTTTTCTTTTTCAATAACTAATAACTAATGTAATAACTTTTTGTAATAATTTTCGTTCATGTTTTTAATAGTATTATGTAAAACTTTTAAAGTGTTTGGCCAATAACAATGTCGATACCCCGCGGAGAACTTTATATAAAAAACCTTCTATCTATTAGCGAAAGAAATCATTATGGGCGCATGAGAGTCGATAATCCCGGATTAACACCGACCCCTCATCCAAAACCACCCCTGTTAAGTAATTTAAAATGGCGTGTCACTTATAATGTGAAGAAAGTTGGCGAAATAAATTAATCACTGTAATCCCGAAAGGACTCTGAATCGACAGATAGGTATAATATTCAGGATACCACAGCAGTCAGAATGGCTTCGGAAATCAAGGAATGTAAATCAATGTTTGCCAAGTTCCGAGATCGCGTCATAGACTCCTCAAGTTGTCTTAATTGTTAGTTGCATTAGGGGAACCTCAATAATTGACTCTTAGAACTGCGCAGAGTGGTTTCTAAGCGCTTCAGGGGAGGTTACAAGAAGGGTAATTTGACGTGGTCTGGGTGTTTCCACAAACTCGGAATATTACTCCGGGTTAACTTAATTGGGAGCGGAAATGACCTTAAGGGCACCGTAACTTGACAAGCTTTCTTCAAATGATTTAAGTGCTAGTGACAACATCATGCTACTATTATTAATACCTAGCTTTATTCTTTTCTTGACGACAAGTTATAGGTTATAGGGTTTAGATGGAGAGGGTGGAATTGATATTCACTAGGTAGGTACCTGATGTGTAGAGCAAAAATAAAATAAAAATAAAATTTCCTATGTAACATAAGACGCACTGTCTTATGTTACATAGGAAATAGGTGCCTCTCTTGATGAAGGAAATAGTACCCGAGTATTTATTGTTAAGCACATACTACCTAGAGTATTGCACCTAGAATGAGGTAAGTATGTGAAAAAATGTTTTGTCTGAACACCTGTTCAGAAAAATCGTAAGTACGCTACATTCGATAATCTCCAATAGACTATACAAATAATAGAATACAATAGAATAGAATAGAAAACAAATATGTAATACATCTTTGATCAACGAAGAAAATGAAGTGACGAAAATTCAAATTGTTCGTTCAAATCGCCAATAAACGCGAGGGAAAAAAGGAATTTTTTCTTCCTAGTCTCATGAGAAAATTGACAACAACAGATTTGAGCTGGAACGCGTCACTTTCTTGTTACCTACGTAGAAGTATGGTAGGTTGCGTTAATGTTTTTCTTGGGCCCTATCCCCCCATGGACACCCTCCACAACCCGGTCAAAACGATCACCATTCGTAACTACTAGGTGAGTATGTGGATGTTCATGTGAGAAGATATAACTCATTTAGTAATAACAAGTAGCGTAGAATGTTATACTATTGTAGGTACTGATTGAAGAAACTAGAAAACCTATTCTTCAACACTGATGTAATACGACAGAGAGAACGAGTATATATTATACGAGTATAACATCGATTATACCTCTCGAACCGTCAATACTTTCAAGTACATGAACCACAGAAAACTAATTTGCCACGAAGAAAATCCATTACACTGCTGGAATATAGATGAAATATCATCAACTTTAATTTTCATTTTACAGAGGGCTCTCGGTTCATCGAAGATAGAATAAATTGGACGCGCGCCGCACCGTGCGAATCCCATTAAGTATAGCTCCCAATTTATTTAGTGAGTTGGATTTTTCAAACTGAACAATCAATAAACTGTTTTTTTTTTCTCAACCGTTTTTCATCGATCGTCGCCGGATGATACTACAAAGGATATTCACTTTATACTTTGAAATCACTTTGTTTTTCTTCGGGGTAATCCGAGGCAATTCAAGAGTTATTTATGTATTCCACTCTTTGAGACATTTCTACCACAACTAGTCTTGGGAGTAAGCTTTTGAGTTCGTCTAACGAAATGCATTGATAATAAGAGAACATACGAAAAAACGTAACCGAGATGAACAAAATCAATACTAAGATTCAATTTTCCGGTACATTAGGCGTTGAGTCTATATTCCCTCGTATCTTTTCACTTCAGAGCTCTCTTTCTAAAAACAAACTTTATCTGAAAACTGCTGGCTGATATATCTAACCAACTATGCACCTCACGTCAACATGAAAGACGAATAGAAAAAAACTCTGCCAAGTGGGTGTCACACAAAGCTTCCTCGTAGTAGATTACTGAAAAACAACAATTATGTTGATATTCTAGCTGGCTGATTGAGCTAAACTGACAAATACATTAATATGTACATCACGTTTTTACATGCACTGTCTGGCTACCGATGATCCTATAACGATGGAATTCAAAGGGAATAATCTAAAGACCATTCTCCAATACCCTCTAAGTTGGATCGAATTGGGTGATTAGATCGTGAGAAATCGATATTTGCGGGATTTCACCCAACCAAATTTGTTCCGATAAGTCTAAAACGTAAAAGGCAAGTGGAAATATTCATTTTTTATCATCTCGCAAAAGTGAAAACCAAGCTAACTCTACCTTTGGATTAGACGTGCTTTTATCCTAGGTAATAACTTGTTGGTTGAAGATCAGAAATGCTGATGTATAGGGACGGACGATAAAGTGGGATTTGAGTGCAAATTGTCAGCGACTCGAGCGTTAAATCGTACAGCCCAGAGAGTACCCACTGTAACCAAAAGCTCTCTGACACTAGATCTACATACATAAAATTGAAACTCGTTTGAAGAAAATTTAATAAAGACCAAAGACGAGGCGAAATTATCAAAAGCAAAATAATAAGGTATACAAAGATGAAGACTGGCTCTTTGTACACAAATTCCTTTTCGATAATATTGTAATTCCATCCTTATGCACAGCACAGCACCGTTTGACAGCCGCTTCTCTACTCGCCACGTTTCTAATCGACCCACTCAAATTCCCCTTATAGCTCAGATTCCTCCCATTGTGATGTAAGAATTCACAGACGGTAATCTCTTTATGGAGTCAATGGCAAAATAAGGAAAATGTACTTATTCGTATCTGAGTCGATCTAGATAACCAACCCACTGAACATCATCAATGAAACAAGGGAAAGCCTATTGGACATTTTAGATTGATCAATATGATAATGATTTATCAACAAAAACGCCTATCACTTATTATATGCTAGGGAATTATCCCTAGCATACCTATTAGTAAAAAAACCCTGGAAATTATTACACAACGGTTTATTATTTTCTGTATAGAAAAGCCCATCTACAAAGATCCTATTGACATAAAATTTTCGACTCAGCTGATCTGAGAGCTCCATTTTCGACTCAGCTGATCTAAGAACTCCATTTTCGACTCAGCTGATCTGGTAGCTCCATTTTCGACTCAGCTGATCTGAGAGCTCCATTTTCGACTCAGCTGATCTGGGAGCTACATTTTCGACTCAGCTAATCTGAGAGCTGCATTCTCGACTCAGCTGATCTGGGAGCTCCATTTTCGACTCAGCTGATCTGGGAGATTCATTTTCGACACAGCTGAGCTGCGAGCTCAATTTTCGATGCAGAGAGTAGTACCTCAAACATTGCGATTCACACTCGTGTTTCTGCTTTTTTTTGTCGTTCAACCCTCGAGTAAAAACAGGGAGCGAACGGTTGGTCCTAAAACGCTCCGCAAGGTCTCATTCGACGCTAAAAATTGTGTTCTATTTTAAATCGATGGAAAAAATAACCTTCCTATTTGAAATTTACGAGCTAGGGCGTTTTGAAAATGTCATCCCCTATTTTTTACCCCTTAGAGAAGACTGACGTTAACGGCAAGCTTCGCGGCACAACTAGACCCGGAACGGCGCCGGTATACCGAATTTCATTAATTTTGGTCCATGGTAACTAAGGAAAGTGCCGTGTACGGCGTACAGCGGACGGCGTACGGCGTACGGACGGATTTTTTTCATTCGATTTTTGGATTCTACGTATCTTGAAACATTTTTATTGTTTTACGTATCTTGTTAACATTTTTTTTTCGTGCTCGATTCCAAAGGTTCATTATTGAAAAATAATAAACCAATAGGTAGGAGGCAACTGTATAATACAGTACGTACCTATGAGAAACCTCATTTAAAAAACTCACAGGAATGAATAATGACCTGGGGAGTAGTAATTAAAGGTGGAAGCAGGTGAAGAGAAATGGGACGAAGAGTCCCTAACAATGAAGAAGGCAGGGCCTTGTATGAAAACCGACCACAATTAAATTCATCTTAGGAAGTTTCTTAGGAGAACATATATGTAATATCACAAAATTATGTATCCCCAGAGTTGAACCACAACATGGCCCTCCACCTCCGCATTAGAAGGTACAGGTTGGGTTAGAGCCTTAGTAACAAAAGTCCCGGTCTTGCAGCAAAAGTGAATGGACGAATTTTCAAAGAATCATTTCAACCAATTTTTAGCGTTACTTGAACTAAGGGTGGGCATTTTTTATATTTTTGGTGGGCTATTCGAATAGGAAATTTTGCGCTGATTCCTTATGTGCTGTTCCTATATACCTGTGTAGGATGGTAAAGTCAACCAAAAATTTTTTCTAGAAATTTTTTTCTAGAAACGTTTCTAAGCAATAACTTTCTTTGAAAATTTACATAAGCGCACTCAGTCACGTCACGTAAAATTAGGATACTTTCTAATGCGTGAAAGCACAAAATGCTAGATTGTAAATCAGCTAAAGTATCATAATCACTTCATTTGATTGCATTGCCCAACTGATAAGACAAGAATATATGGGGAGTTCCTAACAACAGCTATTGGGAAAAGGATACCTCACTGAAGAACACAATGGCACGGGTAGGTGTATGGAGCGATCTTCCTCCTTATACCATCGTTTTTTAGAAGGCGTCGGTTTTGATTGATCACGTCAAAAACGCAGAGGCGTTGGAAGCCGCATTTCCAGCTCAGAGCGTACCTAGTGCTTCCCAACTTTCAAATATATTACGACCGACGAGTTTCAGGCTACATGAACCGGAATAAAAGGACAGTGTATGGCAAATGGCCCCTATATCTCCGATAAACCATCAATGTTACCCTCACGTGAAAGGAAATGTTACGTCACAAATGTAGTGGAACAATTGGGTTATTTTGAGCTTCTCTACAGAAATACCGAATTCACGAGTGTCTGGAGACACATCTACATGAGATTAGTCCATAACCTATTTGATGTAGGTATTGCGATGACATCGTATTATGACTCGTTACAAAACGAATGGAAACAGCAAAACTAGGATAACATGTTTAACATGCTATCGATAAAATTTTATCAGTGAACCGTCAGTTATGAAAACCTCACTTCCAATGAAAATAATTATTTCCATGAGGGCCTACTTACCAGAGTGGGGGTAACAGAAAGTAATGGATGCGTAGAAAAAGTTAATGCATTCAGAGAATAAGTTTTGTTAAACACTCTTGAAATCGGTATGTGCTTACAGTGTCATACAGAGTGAACTCTAAAAATAAATTCGGAAACCCGCAGCCCCACTAAAGAACAAGTCTAAAGTGCTACATTCTCTAGAAATTAATAACAACAAAGTCGGATGATTATGGCAAGGAAAGTAAGTAGTGGTAGGAGTGGATAAAAGTGATTGAGGCAGATGACAGGGGGGCACTAGGAAATAATAACTCCACAACTTATAATGAACCTGATGGGAAGGAAGGGTGGAAAGTTGTATGAGTACGCACCGAAGAGAGGGCGAGCTGAGGGGAAGTCACGACAAAACTTCACATTCAAGTTCGTGCGACTCGGCTAACGGGAGTAGTTCACGGACACGGACGTGCTTTAAAGAGTGAACGGAGGGGTGGGCGAGTGAAAGAGGGAACAACGGCAGTAGGCTCTAAATGGCTCCTGGATTTTATACCTTTCCCAAAGACCCTCCCGCTCTTTCCCGTATGACTTCCGTTTGAATTGGCGAATCTTAAAAAAGCCAACCTTTTCTAGATTTTTAGGAGACAGAAGATAATCATTATAAAGCCGATAAACCGTTTTCTCGAACAAGCGAGAAAAGGATAAATATATATATTTCATTATTGTGAACCAAGTATTCTGCATCTTTGTCTACCCTCCTCGTCGTGTGTCTCATTCATTAGCCAACTAGACCTTCTTTTGATCGGCTGATTTGTAACCGTCTTTTCACCTGATCACCAGCTTAGAAATATTTCCCCGGAGAAGAATTATCTTTCCTTTCCTGATCAAGGATCAAGAATACCTATCCAAATAATAATATGATCCCCGGAAGAGGAGATTAGTCATATAGGCAGTCTATGAATTCAGGAAGATCCTTCCATCATCATAATCATCATAAATATCCTATCAATTTATGAAATCCTATACTGCAAGTCAATATTTCTCAACGGAATATGACACACATTTACCTGAAGTGATAAAATATTTGTGGCGTATTTATTGCAAATAACCACAATCAAGTGAGTCCTTCATAAAATCTTACACAGAAGAAACATCGGAAAACACGACGAAAAATAATAAGAAGAAATTAAGCAGGATAAAAGTGCATAAATATGCAATAAAGCCAGATTCAAGGACGTTCGACCGCAAACGCAAGCCGCAGGACGACGGGGAAAAGAACCGCCAAGCTGACCACAAGCGAGAACGTCAGCAATGTGGAGAAGACAGCAAACGAAACCCCGTATTTTTATTACGAACCATGCAACATGCAAGAAACAAGGTAAAAGAATAAAAAAGGGAGAAATGAAGAAATAAAATTTCCATCATTTTTTACTTAATGAAAAAATGGGAAAATTGAATTTATATAAGACAATAAAATCAATCGACGGTACAGAACAGAACACATCAAGAGAGAATAAAAATCAACTCAGAAAATTTATCGGAATCACCCGTAGGAATTAAGAGAAGAATACGAGAAAACACCCTATTAAACAATGGGCAAAAGCCCGCAAGAACAAAACGCGGGGAGGCCGGCGAAACACCCGAGCGGACCCCCAGAGGGAACAATTTTGATTTCAGATTAGATAAATAAGACGAAATTGCCGACAGATTTCCACTCTCTTTGACTCGTATTATAAAGGAGAGAAAAACGTGAAGCTATAGATATGGAATAAAACATCCAGATGAACGCTCCCCAGGCTTCATTCGCAAGATCCCATGGTCGCGTATCACCCTACAGGCTTAAAGTTACGAATAGGTATTTTCTCGCTATTTATCAACCGAAACATCAAGCTCTCTCTGCCGCAGGACTTCAATGCTTGCAAGAAGGCATCCACTCCGCCTCCAGACTTCGTGAGAGTGGCCCCCGCCGGATAAAGAAGATACAACAACTGCAACCTACGCTCGCAGGGACTCATGAAAAACTCACCTACCTTTCCTTCCAATATCCTACCCAGTCGATGAAATGGTAATGGTCAATGGTAATGTAATGCAATGGTCAATCGAGGGGGACTGGTTCTTTTCAGGAACCCTGCCCGGAGCCCACAATTTCAAACCGCCGGGTTTCCTTTCACATGTAGGGACCCCCTCAATCACTGGTTCTTTTAAGAATCCCTGTCAGAGTATCGAGGGGTATATGATTTCTATCCGCTTTTCAGCAACCCAAATGAGTGCCTTAAAGGAGGACAGAAGGACCACATGTGAAGAATGGGATAAGAACTACGTTCGGTACAATACGTTTTCAATAAAACTTTCACTTCTACCGCATGTGAAAACCTTTTATTTATTTGGGGCGTTCGAATTTTGTTAGTTCCAACGCTCGGTTTTACGCTGGTGCCAACTTAACAGTTGGGACTGACACGAGGACAAAATTGGGAATAACGTAAAGCCTCAGCATTTTTACTTTAGGTTTTTCACTCTGTACGCTTTCTGGAGTTTCATTTCAGTGTTTTTTTCTCGAATAGAAGGCTCCGGTATCTTCTGTTCTGGACGGGAGACCAAGAGCGTTTTCCGAGCTCCTAAATGAAGGAATTTCTTCAACCATCGTACCCCCATCGGTCTTCTTTATTTGGAGCCAGCACCCACCGCTTCACAAACTGTCTACTCTCTCTTCCACTCACCACACACCACTGGACCGTTATTAATAAGAGCTTCCGTTCACATTCGCCTAAGCGTTCGCAACATGTTATATTTCATTCGCTTATTATTCTTCGCAGAACCCTCCTTCTTTCTCTCTCTCTATTCCTTGTATATAGCATTTCTTCATCATTGCCCTCATTCGACGACGACATATCCGTCTCATTCGTGAATGCTATACCCAGCAAAGTATGTTTGTGACCTTTCAATCCATTCAAGAGGACGTATAATGACGACGAATATCTTACTTTCCTTACATACATCATACTCGCCCGTGAAGTGCTAATCCGGACGTTAACCAGCGTCGAAATTTTTTCGTGCTCGATTCCAAAGGTTCATTATTGAAAGTAATAAACGAAAATGTACTTCTGGATGTTGAAACAGTTACCACAACTACCAGAACCTGAATAAGTACTATTAAGTTGGAATCATTGCCCTCATGGTAGCTGTGAAGTAATAATGAAGTATGACAATAACAAATTTTGTTAGTCATGCTCCAGTCACAAAAACGTTCCAGACGATGTTTATTGTGAATGATCTGATTGGAGAATTTTTCGAATCCAGAGACGACATGATAACAGAACATAATTAAGCTGAATTGAATAAATTATGGATTTCAACTTGAACTCGCGGATAGGATTAGGTACCTGTACTGTTCTATATGTATACCCATCTATTATGTTATTTCTATTATGAAATACATATTACTATAGTCTGTCTGTTTGTCTCTCAATCAAGCTCGAACGACTAAACCGATTTTTATGAGATTTTGTGCAAAACTATGGCAAATTCCCCGGGAAGTTTATAGGCCGGGAATGTCGTACACCTTCTTCCTCCATCGTAAACTCGGCGTCCCTTACTGACATTGATTGAGGAAACACGTTCTTATAAGAAAAGTTCATGTGATTCCAAAACTATTTACGTCACTTTCGGACTTCATGAATCCCAGCGAATAAAACATCTTGTGAAAATTTGTACCTACAATACTGACAATACCAGAACGATACCTGTAAGTTGAGCCGTTGCGGTTTCATTTATAATTGGGTTTTGTTGTTGAAGTGTGGTATTAAAATCAACGTAATAATGTCCAAACGGAAACATTGGTTTTCCCTGTTGTTTCACATGCAGGTCCGTCGGTTGATAGTTACGGTAACACATGTTTTCGTAGAAGTTGGTTGACGAACAACATTATACGGTCAAGCATCGGTTGAATCGATTTTGGTATGGATGTTTGGTACTATTACGTACGTATAAGATCACAGATAAGCAGAGCAGTGAGAATCCGCTAATACCTAAAAAACTAGGAAGAAAGGCTGTTACGAAATGAAAATTTCGTTACCACCGAATTTTATTTAAAATCATCCCTTTTCTCGCGAAATTTAAAAATGTTTTTCCGGGACGAGGGTAGGACCGCCAGTCCGCGGGGAGGACGGTGTTCCCACGGCCGGAAAGCCAAAAATACTTACGTCAGTAACAAAATTTGTCGCTTCACGAGGAAATCAACGTGGGAACACGCCCCAGCTCGGGAGGGGATAGGAATTGCAAGCCGAAGTGTTTCCGCGAGAGGAAAAATCGTGG
>JAEMON010000003.1:31384513-31394712 GCA_030264115.1 Lygus lineolaris | reverse complement strand
CATAAATTATGGGGAATGTCAATAACCAAAAAGTTGATGCAGACAATAAAATAGGAGGATGAATTCCAATTATTGACACCTGCCGTCACCTACTATTGACACCCCCTGTCAGAAATAGGATCCCATGATTATTCTTGAAAATGAACGATACCATCCGGTTTTAAATTACATTTCAGTCAGGATAAGCCTTCAAATGAAGATTTCATCCAACTCCCAATTATTGACAGTGTGTCAATAATTGAAAAATCCTAATATTTCCAACGCCTATTATTGACACCCTTTAAAATCCCATTTTATATTACAAATAGGCAATAGAAACGGTTGTATAGCTTCTAAGAAACACTATTAACTGTATGGAAACAATCGGATTCATAAGAACATGGAATAGAAACAGGTAAATACGAAAAATAGACACTTACTCCTTACCAACGACGCTGAGAAAACAGACCGAATCTTGACTGGCGAGGAATAATATTATTATCTCAAGCGGCTATCTCACCCACCCATGACTTGATTTTGGCGGGAAACTGTAGCAGATAAGTTAGCCTCTTCACTGCCGCGAAGTTTGAATTTCTAGGTGGCGGCAAATGCTTATTTTTTTAATGAAAATGGAACTGTCAATAATAGGAGGCATGTCTATAATAGGTGCCGTCACCCCAACTGGCGGAACCACATTAACGTCAGTCTTTTATAAGGGGTAGAAAAATAGGGGACGGCATTTTCAAAACGTCTATCTCGAAAACATCTAACAGGAAGGTAGGTATATTTTTCCTTCGTTCACAAATGGATAGCAATATTTGTAGCGTCGATCAAGACTTCGCGGAGCACTGTAGGACCAACCGTTTGCTCCCTGTGAAGACCTAAGAGGCCAAAGGAGTGAGCCCGAAATTTCCTTTAAAAAAAATAACTAAATCTAAGAGTTTACAGGAACTTTTATTATAGCATTATTGTAGCCGAGGACCAGTGAGTTCAAAAAACGGATAACCTCCCCCTATCCTTCTTCCTCTACCAATATGGGTACGTAATAACAGAATGTAGGTATTTACTATGTCAATTGAATCTCTGCAAATAGGTGATAAGTATATTGGAGAAAATAATTAACCGTTGTGCAATAATTGCAGCGTTTCGATGAGTACAGTACCAACACCAAAAATCAAGAGGCATGTGCACTTTCCTTCCATTCTCCATATTATTATCAAGAAAATGTCAACCGGTGTAGAAAGAGAATTATTGCCGGAATTATCATGAGTCGGAAAGGCCCATCATACGTCTACGTAAACAACAAACGATGGAATATGCATGGAAATATTTTCGAGGTGGAAGAAGGGGCTATAACTCGTAAGTGTGGAGGCAGGCGCAAGACGATGTTTTTGTGGCATTCAAGGCAAAGGCCAAGCTTATCTTCATGCGAAAATTCATGAGTATCCACAAGAGTTTTCAACCTTGTGCGGAATACGAATGTTGAGACAAATTTGTGGGGGAAGTCCACATAATAATGTTGAGGAAGGGTTGGAAAATCTATCTCACCTAGAGAATATTTTATAGGAAGTAACAACTTGTGGTAACACACAAAATGGGTATAATGAATTTAATTGTTTACAAGTATGTAATTCTCTCTATATCCGTCTATGAAACATTAGGTATTATATTATTCTACTCCCTCACCTTTTTTACCTCAAAATCGAATTCAGAACAATCGAAAACCCCTGTAGCCCAATTTTCAGCTTTCAGCCCCGAAATCCGAGTAGTCTGGCTGGAATAAGCAGAAGGAAAAACGCGTGACTCCTTTTGGGATGACGCGGCGTCATTTGGCGTGGCGGTTGCCACGTATGAGGGAGCGAGGAGGCAATACATAACAAAGGACGTCACATGTTTTTTCCTCTCCCTTCATTTCCGATCCATCATATTGCACCTTTTTAGGAAGCCCTCAGTAAGACCTACAATTTTGAAGAATAAAGAAAAAAGACGTCTATTCCTTATTATACTTCAAAATTTTAAATTAGAATAACTAGGTATGTAACTGGTGATAGCTCATGCTACCTGCATTGCTGCATGCATTGGGGAAGTCTGAGTTCAACAGAAACTCACCGTTTACCCAGTACGTACCTACCCATTTAAACCATGATAAAGTAAATTTCTCCCTTGATGGGAAAAACAACAGATCATGGATATGTCTAGGTATGGATACGTCTTGGTATTATTATATAATATCCTTGTAACATAAAAACTTTCTATAAAATCAACCGATTCCAACGAGTGGTGTACAATTTTCGTGGAGTGAAATTGTCGGAATTACATATACTAACTTACGGATTGGTTGTAATTAAAAACCAATATAAAACTTCCGTTACACTTTTTCGGGCTTAAAAAAAAAGTCACAAAATTTTTTCAAAAACCCCAAGCTGAAATACATAAGTAAAAAAAAGCCCAAGTAAAAAAAAAAAAGCTGAAAACCCCCTGAATGGAAAAAAGGTGAAAACATGTGGAAAACAATGTGTTTAAAAGCGCATGTGTTAAAAAATACTCAATTATGATTAAGTTCAAAATAAATTGTTATGAAATCGGTAGTCTCACAAGACTAAGTACACGTTTAGACACGTACACACAATTATATTACAGAGCAAGACAATATTCGAGACCCGAACAAGAACTCAACTATTTTAGCGTGGAACACGCCTCTTGAACAGATGTCAAATAGAGCTTGTTATACCTTAAGTTCAACAGATCGAGAACGTGAGAGCAGCTCGAACTCGAAGTTGAACATTTGCTCACCAGAGTGCATACGTACCCCTCTTGAACAGATGTAAAATCGAGCGTATCAACTATTTTAGCGTGGAACACGCTTTTACCGGGACCTATCAGGCAAAGAATGACCCCAGAAACCGACCCCCAAAACCGACACGGGAAATCGTTACGCAATTTCATATTGATTTCTATTACAACCAAACCGTTGCAATTTATCTTCGCCATTTTTCATCGTACAAGAATCGTTCACCACTCATTGGAAAGCTCTTGACTTATCTGATAAATCTACACATCTCAAGCTGCTAATTTCCCCTTCATACACTCCTGACTTCATAAGCACTGGTATGTTGTAAAAAAAAAAACACTGGCTTTTTTTTTTAGTTACGTACTAAAAGCAAATGAAGCATACAAGCGGCAAGGGCATGCAAATGTTGGAGAGGTGCTAGGCGTGTTCCACGTTCCTCCAATGCTTAGCCGCTAGGCTCAAGGTGAAAGAAAAGGGGGGTCCGGGGCCCACTCCTGGCGAGGCGCGGAGCTGCTTGACAACTGGGAAACTACTGGGAAAGTTGTTCAGAAATTATTGTGTACGGAAATTTCGATACCAAATTGTTACGATGGTTTAACATACCCGTTGAATTTGATCGGAACTCGCTGATCACTCTGAAGAAAGTAAGAAGGACGCAAATCGGTATGGCGCATGGCCGGTTGGCTTCGCATAAGGATCAAACAAACAAACTTTGGGTTTTATAGTATAGGATAATCAAATGGATATAAATAATGATTCTATAGCTATATTTATAATATAGCTCATTTATCAATCTGTAGCTATATAATATTTATATTTATTAATCTATAGCTATATTAATTTATTATAATAAAATTCATAGATAAAAACTCGCCCACAGGTCACTGTACCGCTACTAGATGCTAGATCCGAAATCGAATGGGCAATGGGGAATGGCTAGGCTAAACTCTCAAGAGCTGATCATCGATATACAAATGATCATCGAAAATGAAATTAACGATGATATCCTGAAACTGTTAAACTGCTGATCATCGACATAGAAACAGGGATGCCTATTATATTATTGTCTCTCCGGTCAGTGTAGGTAAATTCTTCCTGAAATCGTTTGAAAAAGGACACCTTATCGAACAGGTACCTTATTTTTATAAAGTCAATAAATGAACGCGTATACTCGGGTAAGCTTAAAATATAGGTATGCGACTTAGGCTTTCTATCCACACATTCAGGGATATGATAAATAATATCTGGTTGAAAAGCATGACCTTTCGTAATCCGGAACCTGATACGTCAATCCAGAACCCCCACCATATTACATCCTGAATAAGCTCTCCTCAATTCCATTTGTGAAACTGTCCTCAGCCACTGCATGTCTGTTACTTAGAATTTCATATTTGATGATGCCCTTTATTCCTTCCCTTATACTGTTCTGTATTCGAGGTGATTTCCGCCACACTTCGCTTGAATTACCTACTTACGTATTTCGAAGAATTCATGAATGTTATTTGAATAAATGGAAACGTGAGTTATGACTGTTTCCAGCTCTTAACCTTCATGAAACTCACACAGTGAGACGGTGGAAATAATAGGTATGTAGTTACAGAGCAACGGGGAAAATTCACTTGAAAACCTACTATAAAGGCTTCACTATAAAGACCTTCCATAACGTATCAATTTTCGAGTAATCTATCATGAGATTAGCGATTATTTACAATGACGCACAGTCATTGTGATCTTCATTTATAATGACTTCTTCACTTCTAAATGGAAATGTTAAGCTAATGATATCGAACTTCCAATGGCAAGCCCATATACCTCTTGCGGCGGCTTCCGTCCATGCGGTGCACTCATTGACTCCTTGCGTCTCTTTATTTTTAGAATACCTATTCGTTTTGCCATTACTACCTAACTACCTATCTGATTATGACTATCATCGTGCTAGCAATTTATTTATTCATTTATTAAAATAATCTATGACGCATTTTTGCGGAAAAAGGATGGTGAATAAAGAATTTGTTGTTATTATTTGTTGTTATTATTATACAGCTTGATATTATTGCCTCCAGTTTACTCTAGGAACTGGGAAGAATATTTTCTCATAAAAATACTCTAACTTCAACGTATACGTTTAAAAAAAATTTCATCATACATTAAATCGCCAGTTCCTTTATTTTTACAAATATCCCCGGGGAAGAGAGTAAATCCTTTGATTCAGTTTGTAGGGAAAGAACTTTTAAAGTCGGATGTAGGGCCCCAGCTAAAATCCAATTTATTCCGAGTTCCGATCGGCGAAAGAGCGCAGGCGGTGGGGTGGGTTGCGCTGTAATGAAGTTTTATGTGAGAGTTGGGTCCGGACTTGGGTAGATCACTGATAGTTTGGCATGCCAGGAAGGACGCCTTGAGGGAATCCCAACGGCTAATCCAGAGCTTATCTGCTGAAGGCTAGTACGGCCCACAATAAGTTCCTCCCAAAAACTTCTGCGACGTAAAATGTGGTTTTGCCTTCGCCGACCAAGGGGAAGCCGAAACGTAATCCTTGTATCTAAAGGCTAATGGGTTTGCGAAAGCAAATTTGGTATGAATTTACAAAAAAATGAGGATAAAAAAAAATATAAGGTGAAACAATTATTGGGAGGTTCCTTGTGTCGTATGCAAAATGGGGATGAAGTGTGAGGTGACTCCTCCATTAAATCAAAACATGGAATCATGATGTTCGTAATAATTATTGTTATCATAATCGAATTCAGTTTTAAGTGAAACAATATTATACAATTTTATCGTAATACTGTATACCTAGTAAGTATTAAGTATTGAAATGTTGACTTGATGCATCTTTATTTTTACAAACTATCACAGCTCATTTTATTTTACCGTCAGATTCCCAAGATCTTTTCACTATCAGCAGGAGTTCGTCCGGGAGCCATTCTGGCACATTCCTCTGTTTAGTATACGCACTCAGGTAAATAGTCGCTGATGTAGGTAATTCCGAAAATATCGTGTGCACCATTTAGGTACAAACCTGTACAAGGCGAGTCAAAGATTCTGGTTCTTATTCATTGTCGATCTACACTGGTTCAAATCGGTAGATTCATCAACGACGGGTGATTACGTTCTATGGGGGATACCGCCTACAGGATCATCAGCGCAGTAATAGGTCATTAATACTTACTTGAATGATCTCAATTCTACAACTATTGAACGCAAAAGGTGCCTCTCATCAAGAATAGAGGGAGTATCTACCCAAATGTAAATTAGGTTTAAAATGGAATATCTGTTAGCCAAAGTAAATCCTTGTATATTAGTTTCCGAGGAGCAATTTCACAGGTAGAGTGCTGTTGGGTCCCTGGTTAGGCAATCTGCCACTCTAATGTTTTGCAGCATAGCAGCTGCTTTCTCTTCCAACCCCTCCTCGGGAGCAACCTTCCGTGGTGGTTTTATTTTCATTCTTTTCCCCGTCATCCAAGGGTGCACAACAAATTGTCATTTCAAATCAATAAATTCAGTTTTCTTTCAAAGTCTCTCACTAGTGAAATTGTTTTATCGTCCTAACTAACATTTTTGTGGTCCTTTTCGCCAACTGTATCAAAGCCAAAAGCACACCTAACGGTCCACCGATTGGTACTAGGTAGATGGAAATCGCAAGTTATCCACCTTTTTTGATAGTGGATTAATGAAATCTATAATGCTTAAGTTGAACGAAGGACCACTCCAGCATAAGCGAGACACTAACTTATGAAGTACCTAAAATATCTAGAAAAAACCTATGTTGACTAGACTCACTCCTTAATAATAGGTGGGTGTGTTATAGTAGGTATAGGAACTTGTGGTTGTGACTAGATAATAATTTGACTAACTGGTGAAAATAAATAATAACAAGGTAATAACAGTTCATTTCAAGAAAAAAAGAAGTGACTAGAGCTGTGACTTGAGATTGCACCTACCTAATAATTATCTACACGGCCGTTCGTAAATAATAAAGAGATATCAACAAGTTGTGGTGATAAGAAATAGATAAGAACAATAACAACTTGAGATAGATAGGTAGATAATTTCAGGTGATAGAAAAGTTCATGCTGAGTTGTGAGGATGATGAAACAGGGTAGACAGGTTGTGGGACATGCACCAACAAGGGCCAATATTATTGAAACTTGGTTGCCTATGAATGCTGCAAAATGGCGTACTTTACAACTTCCTACAGGATGAGTTGATGGAGATATAGGTACTCACGAGATACCACTTCACCAACCAACCACTCATCCAGGACGGCACGTTGTCCTCGGTGAAACTTGATCAAGGTGAACTCGGGAATCAGAGAACACTGCTGGCGCCGCACTTGTAGTTGATGCGCACGCAATGCCGCCGGCCGGCATGGACTTCGCAAGTGGTGGTGTGCAAGGTGAATGTGAGTTGTAGGTACCCAAGCGAAATCTGCCTTGGTTGTGTTACAAATTCACGAAATCCGCGAGATAATGCGACAGTGATTTCGTTGTTGCATCAGGTAGTAGTTGCACAGCACAATGCCAAAATGTTCAAGGCAAACAGCAAAACGGTAAGGTAAGAATTTCAAGGTAGGATTCTAAGGCAAGAGATTGAGACGAACTGACTCAACAAGTGGAACAAAAACAGTGGTGACCCGATCCGTTGCAGGGTCCCAACAAGTTCCAGCAGACACATGAGGAAAATGTTTTTATCCGACGCACAAACCACTGATTTTAGCCTCACAAAATTATAAGATAAATTACGGACTAAATTACAATATGTTTCAATAATTAAATGTAAGGAAGTCACCAGCTATTCACAGGGTCACATCCATGCCATTGGGGCAACTATAGATGTATTTAAAAAATACATGGAAGTTTCATCTCTACTCAATGGGAGGTATATCACTTCTCAAGTAACCGGTGATATGATAAGAAAAGATAATTTATTGTTGATAGTGACTTGTAGGATGATATTACGAAATACAGCACGAAAGTAAATTTATCCCTGTATTGTCACCAACATAATGAATAAATCAGCTATTAGAAGTGAGGTAAGGTGTTGTGCGTTGTGTAGTTAACGAGCTACCGCAAATGAAAGTAGAGAGTCAATGGTAAGTCTTTTATAGAACCAAAAGACGGCGGAAACACACCTAATGATTCTATTGCAGACGCATTCGGGCAAGGAAATTTGCTGATAATAAGTAGCGGTTAGGATTAAGTAAATTTCGTAATTTTTAATTACATTTTTCAGGAAAATTGGAATTGCACTAAGCAAGTTTTCTGAGGCAATGATTTAATAATTCATCACTTTTCTTCTACCATGATCTGGAAAAAAGTTCGGGAGAACCACAACATGAGCTACCACAAATACTAGGTCATTATGAGGTCACCATGCTGTGATGATCCTGGCTTGAGTGACTTATCGATGCCAGACCCATCTACAAGGAACTGAAAATACTAACTGTGTGGACTTCAACTTCACAGTCTCCTTATGCATCTGTGGGACTCAGACGAAACTGTGGTGAACTATGTGTTTTATTACCTATGTCGGAGCATGTATATACAAATTCTATGTTCCGTGTAGCACGTTCTATGTTCCTCTTATGACGATTGTTATGTAGCAACCTGTATATCAACAATAAAAAACGTATAGCTATCTATCTATGATGGTACATTTGTTGTCACAAGAAATCCTTTCGATCCGTCTTCATGCTCAGCGACATGCACTTGAAGAAAATGATGAATTCTAGTGGAATTGCGAAACTTGAATAATAGGACAGTAAACATCAACAAATTGTGGAGGATAACAAGTAATAAATTTTAATTTTACCGCGCTACTTGGGTGTTACAACTGCACGCCCCACATGCAAATGCCCAGAGAGAAGAAAATAACTCGTAAGAATAATGGAGGCAACCCGTTCGAAGAAATGGTTGTTGAGCCCGTGAGTTATAAGGCGATGGTGATGGGTTGTTGTGAGGTTTTTGAGCGGGGTGAAGAAGAAAAGGAAAATGGATTGGAAGGGTAGGTACGTGGATATCATTCTTCGGCTCCAGGAAAATAATAATAGTAGATCTCCTCACATCAGATTCAGATTTTTCGGGTACTAGATATACATCATCACACTGATTCAGCTATTAAGTGGATACTGGAGCATTATTTCATTATGCTTTTATTTGAATAAATCATAAAAATGATATAGTTATACAATCAATATCACATTAATATTATTACAGTCATTACATAATTACAGAAATACATAGTTCTATTGCTAACATTCCTCCAGTTGCGAACATAATGAAAGATATTTTTACACACACTCTAATTAGGTCAAGGCCTTTGAGTTTGCCAACACATATAAAAATAATTTGATCGTATCGCTTTTTTTTAAATAATATTGTCGGTGGACAGTAGTTTGCTTTCGAACAATTATTGTTCTCTTATGCTTCGAGCCCCAGGACAAACAACCAGTAAGTTGAGTATAGTGTTTTCCTCAACAGAAATATGTATTGGGCATTCATCAGTTATGTCAAACGATGTATTTAAACCCTTAAGATAAACTGAGCATCATTATGTGCCCCCTATTAGCTGGGGCGTTCAAATGGCTGACGCACTCTCATTCATCTCGCCAAGAATATTCGAAAATCATAATTCTGATTAGTATTACATTTTTATCACTCGATTGAAGATTGAGAAGCTTCTTGGTGAACGTTGGTACGAGTACATTCAAGTCACACTTCGCCTCGTGGGAACGTTGTCTCCATGTCTGTTGGTAGGCACCCGTGATAAACTTCCTGTTCCCGAAATTAATGGTAACATACCGCAATATTTTATGTGATTTTAAAAAATGATGGTAAATTATAATCAATTTAGTACATAATATACATACAATACAATAGTACATAACCGTTAACTCACAGCCACTTATACCTGCAACAACCTAAGCTACTGAGACGACTGATCATTTTAAAAGCCATTACAAATAAAATTGGAATAATCATATACCTACTTCCCTCTAACCATAGAGGAAGGTTCTGAAAGGTACGGGATCTGAATTCAAGACTAGGTTTATCTTCCGGAGGCTCGGGCGACATACGTCAATACGGTGGAGACAGGTATTTGGGCCCAGTAATGGAAAGCAAAGTCTGAGGTGGAAGGGTTTACAGGCATCAATCTCACAAGGAAGGAGGTATAATGGCGTGAAACGCGACCTTTTCACCAGCTCTTTAACCTCATTCTTCAGATTCGCTCAGCTTCTGTGTTTCCTTAAATTTCTTCCTTTCTACTTTCTACGGATGAGTATGGATTGGTAATAATTATGGAAGGCGTATTCAAGCCTCGCCAAGAAAAAAAAAACCTGCGAATCATTACGCAACGGTGTATTATTTTCCTGTACAGATAATCTATCTGCAAAGATCTCATAATTGACAGCCAACACAATCCAGGAATTCAA
>JAEMON010000003.1:31338352-31358874 GCA_030264115.1 Lygus lineolaris | reverse complement strand
GGGTGCAAAGAAGTACCATTTTATCGGGGGCACCGAATAGGTCGTCACCGTAGGTCGTCTTATCGTCAGGTCCAAGTCATTTCATTCTCCGAACTCCTGAGAAAACTTTTTTCCCTACAAATGAGCAAAACAGCCCTCTGAAAAAGAAGTCTCGGTTCGTCGTGAAACGTACCTGAATATAACAAGATCGTTTCACGTACCTGAATGTAGCAATAAATCATAAACTTCAACCATAGCAAAGTATATCTGAGCAACCTATATTGGGCAATGAAAATTTATTTACTCACCCAGTTATAGTAGTTAGGTACGTCAAGGCTTATTATAAAGCATTTCCATGTTCGGATTCAAAATTTGCAAATCAAACTGAAGATGATCTCGAGATAGGGGTTCCATAATTATGTACAAAAAAATACAAGATTTGTTAGATTAAATGCCAAGCAACCAATGTATTGAGCTACAACTCTGGTATCTCGATTCCTGCCGTAGAATCGGTAACAACTTGCATAATGAAATGTGTTGCGTTCCTAGAGAGAACGATTTAACACGAGTTCAACAATTCTTTGAATGGCAAGTACAGGGTAGATTATCTCAATCAATTGCGAGGCATACTTCTAAGAATGCAGGTAACACTCATGAATTGCCCATGAATTAACCCATGAATTGCCACATGGAGGTAACATAAGATATAGGCAGCATGGGCAAATAATGCAATAGGTACAGGTCCGGGCAAAAAGCGGGCTCAGACAGACAATCTTTTAGTGATAGCCACACATAACAACGGAATTGGAACCCATAGCTTCTATACAATTGAATACGAACCATTCGTGACAAGGTTCGGTACATAACCAACGTTGGAAGGACAATGGATGTAGTCAAGGTTACACAAATTGCACTGTATTCACCTTATAGTATACAACTCAGAAGAGTACGGTTGCGAAGATAAACAAATGATGAAAGTTCAGGACAACTACCTACTATAACTAGCAAATCATCTGACTTAACAGATAGTTAAGACGGAGAAGAGGAACATTTAGACGGACAGAGAGAAAGACAATTTTGTTTACAACTTTTCCTTTTAGAGTTTTTTATCAATGTAGATTGAAGTAGGATTAAACGAGTACCTATACCAAGCCATGGATGTGAACAGATTCAATGTGCGTGTAATCTTAAGCATCGATCAAGAGTGTCGGCGTGTATCAACTGTAATTTTATTGTCATCATGAGTTCAACTTGCAATATCATAAACAGTTGAATCGAAAACATGAAGCTGTTATAAATTTGGACAGTCTGAGTTATGTATTTGCCTGACAGGATTAAACTGATGGCGTAGGTTCCGGATGAACTCTTTGGAGAGGGATGTGGTACTAAATAAGGATTCACGGATAATAAAAAATAAGTTATAACTAGGCAATAGGCGCAAATACAGATCGATATGCACTGATCACCGATATACACTACACTGAAAATAATAAATTACCATGAAACAGCACACCACTGAACGAAGAGAGGACGAGGGAAGGACGGACTTACCACAAATAACGATGGCCAAATACATTTGTCGAATCAAGATGAGTAGAAAGGTTCGATTGAAGACCGCCATAAGACGTCCTACGAGGGTTCGCGGAGGAGGATCTGGTGCCGCGAGTTCTCTTCGGCAGCCATTCTGAGGGGGCAACGCGTGAAATATTCCGAAAAATCAGGAGGGCAGGCGACTCTTGCACATTGGGGAGGCGGAAGACTAGGGGCGGCCAGGGAGATCGGACGCAAGCGGAGGCAGAGAGGGAACTGAAGGGAGGTCGCGAGGCGGCGACTGTAGGAGGTGGCGGCGGTGGGCGGGGAGCCGCAAGCCAGATCGGTCCGAACAGTCTGATTCGAAACTTGAAGAGGAAATTATCAGGAGAGACCAAACGTCCTCCAAGTTAGGTGGTCAGTGTTAACATGGACGTAACAATAAATTTACGTTAGCGCATGTGCAGTGACTGTCGTGCAGACAGTGTTGAAATGGGGAGTTATCATTAATTAAAAGAAAAAAAATCGTCTAGAGATAATGACTTAAAAGAAACAATAATGAAGTCGTGGTTCAAATTATAGTGTATCTGAAATGTTAGAAAATTTATTGAAATATTTATTAATTTAACATGGCGGAAAAGCGATGTTGAAAACGGTGTCGTCTGTCATTCGCAATTCACTTGCATTACAGTTTCCAAGCGATAACGTCTTGTAATGCACAAACATTGTACCGCGTAAGGAGCACAATTTGTGTGATGTCATAGCTCGAAGTGTATCAATGTTAAATTGGAAAACCTTGAATTTGAATTGGAAAACCTTGAATTTGAAATAGAAAATCTTGAATTTGAATTAGAACTTTGAATTTGTTTAGGAAAACCTTGAATTTGTTTAGGAAAACCTTGAATTTGATTCGGAAATGCTATATTAGGTTGGGGTGAGGGTGGAGAATATTTAGGAGGCCTGTTCTAATATTCCAGGCCTGTTCTAGACCACCCTGCGTACCGCCTTCCAGCCAGGCCTGCGGTCTATATTTATATGGCCCCTGTAGTTTCGCTTGTTATTGTTGTCTCTTCAGGAACACTCTTAAGCAAATATATTTACTTATCAGTATTCTATGAGATTAGAGATTTACATTGGCCAAATGGCCAATGGCCAGCCAATTGACACCCACATGAAAAGAGCTTGTTGTCAGCTGAGTTCTGTACTTTAGGGGAAACACCATTTTAGTAGGATCACTCTCTGTCTCAGTATTCTTATGATATAGATAGGTAGGAAGGTAGTTAAATCATTCTCCACGTACAATTATTCCACCTTATAGTTATAGAATTTATTTTGAGGCCATGTTCATCATGAAAAATGCCTTGAAAATTACGTATACTCGTAGCATCAAGGTTCACATATTATTTATATTGCACTCCACCTTCTGTATGATGAATTCGGTCATTCAAATGGTCAGCACCTAATCCGAACAACTAAATATAAAGAATGATTTATTTTTTCAGTATTCAGCAAAAACGTCAGGAGTTATCGTTAGTGCTCAACCATGAAGCGCACTCCATTATTTAAAAGCAAGGAAAATTTAATTTGCATATTTTAATGGTTTCAGAAAGCGAGTAAAAAAGTCTATTAAAACGGGTTTCCATTTTCAAACAGAAAAGAAAAGGGTATAACGAAGGGAGCAAAGGACACGGGAACGCCTTGACGTTAAGTACCTTCCTTCGCCTTTTTGCCGAGCGGTTCAGGTGAAAACCCCAGTAGAGAATTTGACACCTTTTCACCTTAACGGAACAAAAATAATGTATCTTGACGGTACAAGCGTGAGACTTTCCACGAATAAAGTAAAAAACTAGAATACACGTAGTACAATTGAAAGGGCGCAGAGCAAAAATAATTCATCAGTCATTCGTATTATTCCGGTACCAATTACGTTTTCGTGCCATGAGTGTTTTTATGTGAGCGAAAGGCGATATATTTATAGCTCATACCAGCCGGAAACATTTCTCTCGATGTCAATATTATTATCTATCAAGTAGCTGAAACAACAACGCTTTAGCTTATAAACTTAGTACGTGATGTCAAAGCGACATTTCCCGGTAAAATAGTGAGAGGATGAAGCGAACAAATCAGTTACGATTTGGTCAATACAGAGGAAGAGAAGCAGTATAAGCTAACCAACCCAAATTTATTCACCCAAAAGTTGAAAGAGCATCATTACTTTCAGGTTCAGTTGAAAGCGTAGGTACTAAGAGGGGATGAATAATGCAAACCACGAGGTGAATTATTGACAAACTTTACCAGCATTATTTGTTGAACTTCTGATGGACAGGTTCTGCTCGGAATCAATAACGGTAAAGTAACCGCCGGATTGTAACTGCTTAGCGAGCTACTCATACCTACTGTATTTTTCCTCCTTTGAACTTTTATTATTGTACTGAAATGGCGTATGAAAGAGGATAAGCGTGGTGTCGGAATACTAGCTTTGTCTCAGAAAGTCTGAAGGGAAAATTGTAGATAAGTAATGATAAGGAATGCCGAAAAGAACTCATGCATGCCTGATCCACCAAACCGATGTTTCCTCAACAGTTCGACAGGAGAGGACATCTTACGCACTACACTGAATAACATCGAGAGTTGACGACCACTATGTTTTATTACACGGAAAGAAAAGGAGGTATAAGCCAGCTGATATGACACTGGAAGGTACGCATTTCAGCACATGCATAGACAAGGAACGAATTCAATGTCTCTTCCTGTCCCTTGTCTCACTGCCATACGAATGGTCGGAAAGCAAACTTTCTGTTAGACAATTTGAAGAGAAAATTATGAGAAAGTCAAAAACGATCATCAAACCAATACCTCATTAATGGTTTGGCAGGTTGAGACATTTCGCGGCCATTGAAAGCAAGCCGGCTGAAGCCTGAAGGTACATACAGTACATAGTTCAGCATAAATGTATGCAGAGAACAAATCCACTGCAGTTTCTTCATGAGCCTCTTCAAACAATGATACGGATGGTGGGCAAATTTACTATCAGCTGTGAACGTTGTACGTTTCTTCAGCATGAAGATGTGATTTTATTCATAAATCCCAAAACAAATGCCACAGGCTTACAAGTACAGCATCATTCCGAACATAATGTTGAGGAATTTGCTCTTCAGTTTTCACGTTTTGAACTATCACTTAGCTATCAGTTAGCTTGCCATTTTTTCAATAACAACATTATTGATATTGAAAAAATGGCAAGCTACCCGTACCAGATACTACCTGAAGCATGACTTTCGACGTATGAATTCAGAAATATATGTAAGAAATCGATGACATGAATAAATTCATGAGATGAATAGGTAATAACCCGTGCGAAATGACGCCTGAAATGTAAATGGAGGGCTCGAAGCGATAGGATGTGCATAATCTCACGTAGTTACTTATATGGTCGCCCACCCAACTGTGAAACAATGAACTGGTATACCTAACAATTTCATGCTGAAATACTATTTGCAAGGAGAGTGAGTTTGATGATCGAGTTACACCACCACGTGGAGTATCATTACCTACTTTGTTACTAGTTAGTTTATGTCAGTTAGTACACAACATGCCTTCAAATCGTAGCTGGACAAGGATGCTGTTATAAAAAGTCTCCGATATTTACATCCAGCGAATATGAGGCCATTATCATTAAAAATACATATAAATGTCAATTCTCAAATGAGTGCGAATATTAGGATCGTTAGGATAATATCAGTGAACAACAAACTTTGGTATTACATAAGTATACAAATGGATAGTACACGAGAGCCAGAAAACATCAACAATAATTATACATAACTTATTGTATAATGGCGTTCAACGAAAAACATGACCGAATGTTTGGAGTCGAACTCGAGTCAAGATTGAATTATGTACAAGAAGTGATGATTGTGATTGACAAACATGCATGTTCCATGTTTCTAACGCTTTTTTCTCACGTTTGTTTCAACTTATAGCAACACGCTTGCGAAGTTGATCACTAAATTGTTTATTATACATTTATGAATACCCTTAATTCTCAGTTATCGGGATAGTTACTAGTGTGGTGCATACATACAAATTTATAGTTAATTCAGGGCTTTCGGACGAGTAGTGAACGATTTTTGTGGCATGGAAAATGAGGAAGTTACTTTTCCTTAGCAAAGACAGGTTTTAAGCGAAAATCATCAGAAACATTTTTTAACGCTTTTTTATAACGGTTTTTTATAACGCTTTTCGAGTTTGTGTGCCATAGCAAAGACATAAAAATGTCAAAAAAGTTGAAATTTGTTGTCTTAGGCATAACTACGGAAGTGTTCTACCAATTTCGGTGGACTAGTCACTTACTGACTCTATACTGTACGTCCCTGTTACAAAAGTGAGGAAGCTATACCGCTCACTCAACTTGGAAGACGTTTTTGGACAGTGGTTACGCTGTGATAATGCCAGGCTCGTCGGAGTTTGAAACAAACGATGCATGAATGCGAAGAAACTTACAATAAAACATGAATAGAAATGTATTCAAAGATTGAGGGGCCCCCTGCGCCAGCGGGCGGCAATGGGGTGTGCGCATAGTTTTCTTCCATTTTCCAAACGATAGATCTTAGCGAAAGCTTTCCGAAATGAGCAACATGAAGGGTATCCTATTAGCATACAAGGGTCTTGAAGTTCATGATGATGAAGTCGGACCCCCCCCTCCTCCTGCCACCAGTGCCCAAATAATTCTGCCACGTCGATATTATGTGACCCCTGCGGGCCGAGAGAGCACCAACCAGAAAATTCCAAGTGTAGATGATTAAATTTTAAATTTTTTGCAACAGTTAAGTAGATAATTTCAAGACACATATTCTATAGGGAAGTGACTTCAATTCGTTAATGTAATCTCTGAGAAATACCTGATTTCTAGTCTGATATCATACGTCACCAAATCCATTAGGTACGTGATTTTCAACTGAAAACACTTCATTCGTCCATGTTACAAAAGCGAGGAAGCTATACCCAACTTCGCAGACTTTTTTTACAGCTCGAACACTGTTCATGGATTTTCCAATGTGTGGGAACTCATCTCTCGGGAGCAGTTACTCACAGTGGATAGCAGATGGTCGGAAATAAGCGTTCCTCCGCACATAACTACGCTCTAACTCAACAACAAGTGACTAATATTATTATATTTCCAGGCTCCTTTTTCTGGATATTCGCCCGTTGGATCTGGCTTAACCCTTGAAAACCACCCTTCCATACTACTCTCATACATTCCCATCCGTACGCCACCCCTGCATACCTCCTGCACTCAAACTCGTACTTCCTCTCATACTTTTACCATTTCCTTCAACGCTTATACCCATCCCACTCGCCAATACCATAGCTGGCAATAAGGGATAAATGGCTACGACCAATATTCTCACAACGGGGAGCGTTGGAAGGGAGATATAAAGTTTCAATTTGCCTCAGCTCGTTTCATAATCTCTTTATCAGCCTCCACTCCATAGTTTGACTTCAAAAGGGAAAAAAGATGGGAGGAAATCCGCCTTTTGTTTCTCGTTTATCATTTAAGAGAAAGGAAGGAGGGAAAGTCCCTCATGAAACTACCTACCATGCAGACCAGAATACTCAGGATGACAAAGACCGTCTGACGAACCCAAACTGAATGAATTCAGTAACAAGTCTCCAGTCTTCAAAAGTACCCAACAAACCATAAACACACTAGAACCAAAATTCCTTAAAATAACAAGAAAAAATGTCTACCAACCGAAATTATGCCACAAGGTTCACGAGAATTATTTATTAATTCATTATTGAATATAATAAACTGTTATTAGTGTTAAAAAACACAGAAACTCCTACCCTAATTAAATAAAGACATAAAGAAATAGTTGATTATAGCTGGAAGAACATGAAAACTAAATGGAAAAAGAGTGTAAGATTAAAAAGCAATACCCACCGTTCCTACCTATCTATCAAGTACCAATACAGTGCAGAGTATTCTCATTTTGACAAAAGCAAGGCCAGCCATACTCACCCTTCCTTGAATCTCTAACTACTATTTCTCACGTTCGTGATTTTGAAAAGTTCTCAATGTACTCACGTACTTTATAACAACATAATCACATATTTTACAATGTGAATCATAATTTTAAGTTTATTAACTTCAGAGAAAACTTTAAAAAGTTCCATTCATGCAGCATGAGTTGATGAGCGAATTTTCAAAGAATGATTCTAACAGACTTGGAGGGTGATTCTTATAGGACATTCCACGTTGATTTCGGATATACCATTGTAATTATGTTAGGTGGGTAATTATATACCATATAATTACCTCAAAGGTGGGGTTTCCTAGCGACGAGTTTTTTCCGTCGCGGGGGACGGAAGAAGCTGATGAATCCCGTCGAGCTGAGAGTGACGTACCATGCAGCGTTTCGTGTTTTCTTGTGAGCGTGTTGGAACCCGACGTCACCTGGCGGACAACCACTTTCTCTGGAGCTCTATGATGACAACAATGTCCTCCCGCGCGAAAAAGAATGTGTTTGGTGGCCATCATGGACCATTTTAATTCTGTTCGTGAAAGTGAAGAACATGGGGCTGAACTCCTCCGACGGAAGCCAACGGATGAAATGTTCGAGGAAAGAGGAAAAGAAGGAGCTTACAACATCCTATTCACTCGACCTCCTTGACAATGGGGTGATCGAAATTCAAAAAATTTTGTCGATTGACGCCCGATCAATTCTTCACAGAAATTAATCACAGAATACACAACAGTGTGACCTCATCCGATTCCAAATGTGGTCAGCGTCGAGCGTGACGACTCCTCCTGAACCACGCTCGCATTTTACGCCAGCGGAAGACGCCCTTTAGGTAGGTTTTCCTAGCGACGGGGTTTTCTGTCACATAAGCCGGCGGGATCACAACAACCACTCCTTCAATGGGAAAAGAAGGCAACCGTTTTCCCGAACCGAAGGCAAGCGGAGGACGT
This sequence comes from Lygus lineolaris, assembly GCA_030264115.1. NCBI lineage: Eukaryota > Metazoa > Arthropoda > Insecta > Hemiptera > Miridae > Lygus > Lygus lineolaris. Next base: position 31,350,389 of record JAEMON010000003.1, on the reverse strand, counting down.
CTTCCTCGGGCGTCTTCAGGAGGAGCGGTTCAGAAGCGTGGTTCAGGAGGAGTCATCACGCTCGACGATGACCATATTTGGAATCAGATGAGGTCTCGCTGTTGTGTATTCTGTGATTCTTGTACCAGGGATAACAAGAAGAAGAATTGATCGGGCGTGAACCGACAGAATTCTTTAAATTTCACCCCATTGTCGAGGAGGAGTAATTAGGATGTTGAAGGCTCCCTCTTTTTCTCTTTATTCGAACATTCCATCCTTTGGCTTCCGTCGGAGAAGATCAGCCACAATTAAATGTTCTTCACTTTCACGAAAAGAATTAAAATGGTCCATGATGGCCACCAAACACATTTTTTTTGGGCGGGAGGACATTGTTTTCACAAGAGAGCTCCAGAGAAAATGGTTTCCCGCCACGTGGCGTCGGGTTCCAACACGCTCACAGGAAAGCCTGTCGCAAGGAAAACCCTTATCTTACGTTTAAGATGGCAATTTACACCAAAAACCTCAAAAATCATGTTTTTTCTTCAGCGGTTTTTACTCTAAACTTTCTAAATTTGACCCCTCAACGTTCTCCAAACATTCTGGCCAACGAACTCATCCTTTATTTTTTATCTCAATTCCAGGGTCAGGTATAGTCTGGAGTGATATAAATTTATATACCATGTAAAATTATTACATCTCAGGAATCGATTTTGAATTGTCAGAAACGGATTTCCATGGAGGAAAATATTCAAAAATTTGCATTACTAAAATTTTGAAGCCATGGCAATAGCTTTATTCTCTTCCAAAATTTGCTAATATGATTCACATCGTAGAGCATGCTATTATGGTTGTATAACATACGTACATGAGCTGCGTTCTTGAATGGTTGACGAGCTTCCCGGTCATCGCGTGGGCCCTAAACGTAACGAATTTTGAAAGGTGTGCCAGAGAAGCACACGCCAAGGACGGTAAGGTATACATTTGAGATGAACGTATAACTCGGAATATTCTCTCATTAGCTTAGTCAAATCCTTTCAATGAAGAACGAGCGAATCCCAACTTAGTTTGTGGAGATGAGAAACGATAAAAGACGACCAAATAAACTCTTTGATGTAGGTACACGAAGAGCTACCAAAGTTACTCCTATTCAAAGAATAAGCAAACCTTGAGTTTTATCGACAAGATCAAGGTCTACGGTTGAAAATGAATCGGAAAACCACAGGAACTTGAATAAACACAACCTTTGGTATTCACATCACAGTTACATTTCAAAATGTCTTGAGAAACTTGGGACGTTGTTGTTTCTTGAGAGCAACTTTACAACAGGAGCAACTTTACAACAGTTTAATTAATGTTATAACACCTTTGGGAGTATGATCGATCATGGAGAATGTATTTCCAAAGTTGTTTCCGATCAATGTTTGGCCGACTAGATTAGGTAATTTATTGTAAAATAGCTCGAAGGGTGGGAGTGAGGGTGAAGAAATAAGGCTGTCCTCAAGAAATGATTCATTCTTCTACAATAGGTATTACACAACCAATTGTTACGAAATTCATTGGTGATCATCTTGGAGTTAGCCCCAAACTTCTCTCCAATTTTGAGCAAAATAGGTACGGTCCTTTAGGAACAGAGAAATCCAAGTATGCGCACACTCAACTAGTTGTTTAAGGGAACTTTCTAGTAATACTAAAAATCCCTGAAAATTTCACCGAATTGGTCCAGTAGTTCTAAGTAATCGTTATGAGAGCATATTTCAAGTTTGCTCATGCGCAGTTCCTATCACTGATCCAATAGTGACGAAATTCATAGGCTTGTCTTGGAGTCAGCCTCCAACTGCCATCCGAATTTTGGCGAAATCGGTACATTAGGAACATGAATACCGCAGTTTTAGGAAATTCACGTTTGCGCATCCGTACACGCTACTAGTTGTCCGGCAGTGATACAATTATGTGGGACCTTCACTGGGCTAACCCCCACAATGCCAGAAAATCTCATCGAAATCGGACCACAACCTAATATAGTTTTACTTGGGACAAGGAATTGATCGCAAACAGACACGGAACTGAAATTTATTGTTCAGGAAGCTGTGAAACGTAAAAAGCAAATGAAAATTCTGATTTTGTAAGACAGATTTTTTTTTTAGATTTCTTGCACGCATACACAGCATCCTCTCAGTAGAGAGGAAAATAATGAACCATGAAGTACCTAGTGGAAAATCCCACTAGGAAGAACGGGGACTAGGAAGACTGGGTGGATGGAAGATATTGCCGTTACCCCTTACTCCGCAGAGAAGGTTGTTACCAGAGAATCTCACCACTATACAATAAACATTGGCCTTACCGAGGGTTTGCCTCGATTTTGGGATGGAACAATTGGTACGTTTACTGATCCAACAAACGAGCATTATTTGAACTACGGGGAGTTTGTGGTTCGGATTTCGCTGCCCAACTTGCCCTCTGAATATGGCGGAGTCCGAGTTGGATCTTCAAGTACAACACGAAATAAAGTTCCGTATTATTATCGATTCTTTATTACCATGCCCAATAACATTTTTCCAAGGTATCCCTACTGAACATCGTATACTAAAAACAATGTAGCAATTAGCAATGTAGGTAGTAACAGTGCAGGGTAGTTATCGTTTGTTGGTCCAACTCCGATTGATGAAGCGTGGTGCACCGGTTATCATAAAACGTACCACCATAATTTATTTTAATCATTGATTTCAATAGGTGAAATTCAATACGAATACTTATGTAAGACTTTCTATGGTTGACTATGGATTCCAACCAGGAAATCCCAATGAATTGAGATGGATTCTCAATGGATTGGAGATACATAACTCATCAGCATTACTAACAAGTTGGTGCTAGACCCAGGAGTGTTTGGGGATCAGTTATAGTATCACGCTGGTCGGTTATAGACCCTTATTTTCAATAGGTCGATTTTGATTAAGTTCCCGGGGATTCAGCGCGTTAGGCCCTAGCAGGTCCCTTAATAATTTCACAATTGGTAACAAATTGTTTGTAGTCGATTCCAAATGTTCATTATTGAGAATAATAATCCAAAAGGGATATCAGGCCACTCTCACGCTTCGATAAGAAAAGGGATACAATGGAAAAAGAACGCAAGACATTTCTGGGCGAGCGAACTGCGATAAAAGAGGATTACTATAGGATTAACGTCTTTGTTGTGTAATATAAAGGATAAGGACAAGCCTACTAGAATTATACTGTTGCTAATTAGAAGAGTGGATAGAGTTTGCGGAGCAAACTGTGGCTAGTGACATGATAGGGCAAGGAAGAGAGTACGCTTGGGTGGGTATACAGTTCAGGTGTACCTACAGGCAGGATGAGGGGGTGCTTGGGTCCCAAAGGGCCTGTCCTTTTCTTCGTAGCTTCTCCTGAATTTCCTTTACCCTTCCCCCTTCAGCTTTTTTCCTGGTTTTCCTAAACCTTTATCACCACCACCGCAATTCCGTTTCCCGGTCGGGTTCCTTAAATGAGAGGAAGAGAAAAAACTTAGAACTATGGGTAGGTCCTCGGCAACATAACTCCATAACCACATTATTAATCAACGAAAATGATAGGAAAAAGTCACATTCATGCAGCATGAATTGATGAGCGAATTTTTAGGGAATCATTTTAACCAATTTAGTAGGTCATTATTTTAGAAAATTTACGCTGATTTCGAATATACCATACTCTGTCTAGGATGGTAATTCACACCAAAAACCTCAGAACACACGTTTTTACCCTTCTTTTTCCGAAATTTTACCCATCGGAGTACTCCAAAAATTCTGGCTAACGAACTCATCCTTTCTTTTGTTACAATAAATTGAAATTGTGGATTTTTTTTTTTAGGTAGATTACGGGGTCAGGTAATCGTCTGGAATGACACAATACATATAGAACTATCAAATTTCAGGAATCGTTTTAGGATGGACTGAAACGGAATTCCATGAAGATAATTTTCAAAAATTTGAATTACCAACTTAAATTTTGAAGCCACTGAAATAGTGGCTTCATTTTCTTCTGAAATTCGCTAATAAATAAAAGTTTCTTGTCCATGGGGAACTTGAGTTCATCATAGCAGGTACTCAAAAGTACATGAAGAATCCGGTCTCCTACTATGGAAATATTTCCTACGAAATTATAGAATATGTACCTATGATTAAAGCACTACCCACCGTTCCTACACCTATTAAGTACAGTGCAGTGCAGAGCACCCTCACCTTGACTAACATAAATGTATGACAAATGAATATGGAAAAAGCCGCCTTACCGCCACCTTCACCCCAGGAAGATGATAACCAGCTTTTGGTTCATTATTTTCAATTATGAAACCGTGGAATCGAGCGTAAAAAAAAAAACCTTCCTACTCTCCCCCCACCATAAAAATGTGATGCTTTACGTTATAAGGTACGTACATAGAATCCGAAAATCAAATTTAAAAACGAAAAAAAATAAATAAAGAAACCGTTGTGCAATAATTTGCAACGTTGTTATTTATTAAAAAACAACAAATATTCAACAGTTCAAAAGACGTTGAATAGAGCCTGCTATCAAAATTTCAATGTTGTAGAATATGTGAACTGCAATAAACGTGGTTTTACGAACTCGTTGCCTTCCAGTAATGCCACAACTCCAATGAACTTCAGAACCACAAGATGCCTGTTTCCTCTCTCGCATCCCAGAAGGCATGAATAGTTTAAGTCCAACCGACTTCTCACCGTTAACCTTCAGAGATGTTATTTGTCAGGAGAAATATGACTGAAGAAGGTACAGAATGTAATTACCAACTTGACAAGGACGTGTTCAGGGGACTCAGTAATAGATTAACGTTCTGCTTCCAGAGACAATAAAAATGCAGAAACATTGGTGGGATGTTAAAAGCAACGAAACGAACGTTGTACATATATAGATCAGGTATCGAGTCCTCCTGTATGTCTAGACTAGTTTGGAATCTGGTTCAAGAAATAGGTACCTATATACGTCGAATCATTCATGTAGGACCAATTGGAAATAAATTATTGGAGACCCAATTTTCGATTGTGAGTTGTATACCGAGTTAGTTATTGGTGGCGACTATCGTGACAGTGTGTGAATAGTAGATAGTATGTTTACGAGTAGGTAGATATAGTTCAAGAAGGAAGTGGTCCAGTCAAATCGTGCCTGTTTGGGGAAAGAAATATAAGAGTTTTTCTCACTTGTTTGCTATGTTTCTTGGAGGGCTGAATCCCACTTTCAACTTTTTTTCTTTCCATATGGCTTCACAACGAGAATAGCAAAACACCTCGAAATCGTCGACCTTTCCTATTTGTTCGCCAACAATTTATAAAACTGCCCTTTTCGAGGAATACCACCACGGTTTCCTTCTTTGTGGAAGAAGAACAGAATATATTATGGTCTTCAGCCCATCTTAACTCTCGAGCCTCCTGCACCTGACAAACTGCTGCAGGTCATTTCCTCCAAATGCAAGAAAGACTGCAAAGGGCATGAAATGAGTGATGAAATAGGTTTCCACTGATTTTTTTGCGATGGACTCTTGACTTTGGTTTCGCGTACTTGATATGACATAACATTTCATCGCGCTCTGGGACTTCTTGGCTCGGCCAAATTTAGTGATTGAGAGGAACAAGGTGAGAAGTGAAGAAACTTCCCAGAACAGACAACACAGGTATGAAACAATATACCTAAGCGAAAAGCACAAACTAGACTACCAACGGATTTCGTCTTGACTCCGATTTGGGTCCATCAGAGTGTGAAGTCAGATTCAGAATGTTTGTGACAAAATTTACCTGATATAAAAAGTCTTCGTACCTTTACTCCGAAGGAAATAAACCTGACTAATCCATGAACCTGAATATTGACATTCCTCTCGAAATGGAAAGATGAGCGGGAAACGGTTGAAGAATTGAATTACGGTTTCCCAGCACTCTCACGCGTCGCTGCGAATAAAGAAACTGGATAAGTGCTGATACGAGGAACGACCCATCCAGTGGAAGAATGAAATAGAACTAAATTTTTTCCATGCTTCAACTGTGTGTCGTTGAATCGTTGGACAGCATACTAATTTGATGTCACCGGTAAAACAACTGATGCTTCAAAACCGAGCTCTCAAGGATCATCTCACTTACACCCTAGCAATACGATTAGACGCGGAAAAGTTAATATTTTTCATATATTTCTAGCATCAACATACAGAAATTTGAAACAATCATTTCATGCAACTGATAATGTACACCTCTATTTTCAAAACTAACAAGCTTGAAAACTTTCAACCGAAGAGTATAATTTTTGTATAGTTTCACATACGATTTTAAATATGTATTTTCATTTTTTGTTATAATATAATGAGACCAACCGTTGGGTTTCCCTTAGGGTTGAACGAAAGGAAGAACAATAACACGATTGTGAATGAATTCCTTTAACTTCATCTCACTAATTACCATCTTCAATCACCATCAAGCAGCATCAGTATTAATTTACCACAGAGTAATAGTGATCTACGCGGAAACAATCATCATAAACTGTTATGAAATAATTTGCAGCATTATTCTACCAGCCAAAAATTTGTACAGAAAACAACACAGACAACAACCAGCTAACCAGAATGGACGTAATTTCTTGGTTTCCTTTGGGCACTCTTAGAAAAAAAGCTGAGCAAGATCGGAATAGAAATGAATCGCAAGTATACCATCATCGATACCTTCATTGGGATTCAGACCGAAACCGAAGCGACACCAGGTGCGGCCGATAAGGAAAATTTCCTATCATGCCCACCATCTAAATTCACATCTTGGAAAGACGATGGAAAAAATGGCGCCATACTTATTAGAAAAATAGAAATGATGGGGATCAGAGAAAAAGGGCTAGAGAATGGATAGCGGGTGTAAATACCAACTTCGACAAGCGATATCTAGAACAAAAAAGGTTTTTCCTTCTACTCACCACCGATCCTGAACTATTACGGCTCGGTCACGTAGGCTCCCAATGATATTGTTCGACTCGCAAAGCTATAGGTAGTCAAACTTACTTGCGGCAGAAAAAGGGGCAAACAAAATATAACTGTTTCTTTTATTTGCTATGTTCAACTGCTCTATATTATAGCGATATTATACAATAATGTCAACAATTTATAATATACACCAGTAAATTCGTCGTTAGTTGAATGTAGTCTTTGAGTCTTGGTCGTTTCTGGATATTGCATGATATCAGCGGTTGGGATCTATTACACGTTAATTTCAAAAGTCCCAGTGCTTGGGCGAACCGAAAAAAAGTTGATTCCATAAATTGGCCTGAACCTTCCATAACAGGTCACTTAGCGCCCTTTTTTATAGCTTCGTAGAACCTCGCGAAAAAAAGTTTTCCGGTCTGGGCAAACTCAGTCATTCCGTCCAGTAACAGCAAACTAACCCTCCTGGGTGAAATCAAAAGTTAACTCCAGCTTTGGTGTACTTGGACCGTATAACTTTATTCCGAAGGCAACCCTTTAGGTCAACGACTTTGCCCGACGGGATCACAGATTCTCGAGACTTTAATCACGATATGAATTTGAAATTACATACATCCAACATGACTAGAGCACATAGCAAAATAATATAAGATGGAAGGCAAACAGAACCGGAATTATGACTTAATTTTTTTTCATTTTTCGTCAGCGCTAGAAGTTCCAGAAAATAATACCACAAGTGAATAGGTGTAGCGAGCCAAGGGCCCTGGTAAAATGATAAAAGAAGGAACAGGTTTCTTCTAATCCACCCAGCACTTAATGGGACGATGTCCTATTCTGCAAATATAAGTTTGCAGACTCCGGTGGGCTGGTTTACGAGCTAACTAAATCCTAGGTACATAACAAAATGTAACACAAAGAAGGGTAGAGGAAGCTTTGGCGCGGTGCCCTAGACACTAATCTGTACGGTGATATAGAAGTATTTTCGATGCAGTCAGCTGAACACATACTTGATTGACTAAATGTTTAAAATTGCACAATAAAAAATGTAGGTTGTTACCTAATAATTTTATGAATTGATAGGTGACGTACCAGGCATTCGAAACAGTGGCGAAACCCACCAGTAATGGCAAAGAATGCCACCAGTAATTTTCTCTTCTTTTTTGCACTTTGTTGTAATTGGAATTTATTGGGTGAATATTTTTGCACCTACCGGATGAAAAATGCACATAACCACTGAAGAATTTCACCTAAAAGCTTGTCTTCGTTCAAAGATGACAGAAACGGACACTTCTGAATAAGCACGAGAAAATGGGACCTGCCTAATACAAGCTTCATCTCCTCTGTCCACCCCATATATATAGTCCAGACTTCACCTCCGAGACACATCAATCACGCGGAAATGTATTCGGGGGGATGAAATGTTGCTGATGGGCAGGTGCTTTGAGTTGCTCCGCTTTGACGGAAGTTCCCAACTTAAACAGAGCAAGCCATCAACAGGGACACAAAGGCCCAACAGGGCTCAAAGACCCTTGTTAATCCCCGGGAATTGAATCCAAAAATGATTACGAACGGCTGGGTACAAGACATTCAACTCTTCTCAGGAGTCATTTGAAATATGATGTGGAAGATATTGAGCGAACAATTTTTAACATGTTAAAACAACGTGTAATACCAGAAAAAAGTAGTGCACCTGCCACAAGAACGAGTAAAAATATTGCTCAATTTCACCGCAATAACTACACCAATATCTAATATGAAATATAAATGTTATCGAATACCTAATACATTCATGATCAATATTATTCATGCCGTTGTATAAAGGTAAATATAATTACTAAAATCAATTGAATTAAACCGCACTCGGTAAGACTGACAGTTTGGGAATAAGCCGGTTTTAGTAGAAAATTTGGGAAAAATAGTTTCATTAACATGGTTAAGAGAGAAACAATATTTAGCAGAGACCAGAGTCACTGATCAGCAGCATATTATTACAGATTGGCTGAATACTGTTTACCGGAGAAAAAGGTTATGTAAAGACAATACCCCATGCTAGCACGGATACGGATGGTTTCAGAAGCTTCTTCATGTTTTTTATAAGCACTTCAACTCGTAGTTATACTGATACAAAAATAAAAGAACGCCATAAAGGAACCAGAGTCAATGAAAACTTTGTATTTTTCCACGAGAATAATGAACCACAAAGTCAAATCGACTTCAACGTTTGGGTCATCATCAGTAACGATTGAGAACTTCTTGTTGAACAAGAACGTTCCTGTTCGTTAGTGATGATTACCTAACCGTCGAAATCGATTTGAACTTCGTAACTCTTTATTTTCGTGGAAATAGACTACTTTTCCATCGACTCCAGTTTCTTTTCATTGAAATGGGTTCCCACAACTTCAACGCGAGTGATTTAGCTCGTATTAATATAACACCTGTAAGTATAGTGAAGGAAAGTTTGGCGATGACAAAATAATTGTAAAGGTTCTATCTCGTTACATTCAAGATTAAGATATTTAAATTGGCTCGTGTAAGTGTTGTGGGTACATGTGTTTTACAGAAAATATATTCATGGATTCTTATTACCACTCTTGATAATAATACAATATGAGACCTAAATTATGTTAACAACATCCCCTCTGTGTTCTCTGTCAAGATTATAATAATATTATTATACATATTCTTTATGTATGATCTGAACTATGGATGCGATGTACCTATCCATAGTATAGAAATATGATGTTGCTAGATCATGATCAACCCACCCAATAGTCACTCTACCACACGCACTTGATACGCAATTATCAAAGACAATGGGACGGTTAGTGCTCGATTTCCATCGTCAATCATAGTTGAGATTGGAAGGAAGATCCCTATGTACACTGCACGTTGCAAACATGACGTGTTGGCTAAGTACACACGTAGTTGCTTAGCCCGAGCATACAACAGTCACCCTTTGATACGCCATTCTCCTGTAGGTAGGTATCCAATATGATATATGAATACCTGTTTGATCTTTCGTTTGAACCCGAAAGTGTGAAAATTGTAATGAAGCGGGATGAAAGTACTTCTAGTGCTGCCTGGGCTAAATTATAGGCATTTTTCCTATTTTTCAGCTCAATCTAACATCACTTTTTAGCTACTGTCATTGAGATTCTTAAGAGGGCAACTGTAGCAGCTTTAGCGAACAAGGGCGCCAGATCGCAATGGGCGCCTTTGCAGAAAATCTAAGGCAAGGGAGGGCCAATTCGAACAAACGTCCCAGTATACCCTATACAACCAACGAACCCGGGCGCCAGATAATAGGGGTGCTATGATAGCATAGCTTCTGCCAACTAGGGTGCCGGCCCTTTGTAGTTAAGTTATCTGAGCCGAAGATGTCCCAGTTACCATACAAACGCCCAGGTACAAGTATTGTAAAAGTATTGTACCAGCTACAATAGTAGTAACTTCACCGAGTGCTAGATAGAAATGAGGGACTTTGAAGTTATTCTCAGCCCAGAGGGCGCACCCCCTAAACCTTCGATTTCGTTAAAAAAAAAAAAAAAAAAAAAAAAAAAAAAAAAAAAAAAAAAAAAAAAAAAAAAAAAAAACAAGGGTTTGCATTCAAACACAATTCTATCCCTCAACCAGTAGGCTATACAACGATACTACACCGTTGGAAAGCTGAGATTCAGGAGATGTTTCCAGATGATTCATCGAAAGTACAGGTTTGTCAGAAAAAAGCTGCAATATTCGAAAAATCACTCTTTTAACGGACAAAATGATTTCTGCTTGAAAAACTGAGCTAACCTCTCAGTGGATGCACGAGAATGGTCTGACCCTGAACAGCAGCAAATCCGTGACTCTTGACCTCACACTGCGTCGAGCGGGCTCAAGTGAGCTCAACATGGATCCAGCCAGATTCTTGGGGGTGACCATTGATGGTGGTCCGACCTGGGCTCCGCACTGTGAAAATGTGGCATCACGTCTGCGCTCTGGCATTTTTCTGTTGCATAGTTTGACCGAGTGCGTTTCCAGGGGTGTATTGAAGATGTGTTACCATGGATGTTTTCATTCGGTACTTGCGTATGGTGTAGCGGCGTGGGGACACTGCTCATTGTCGAGTGCACTCTTCGGATTGCAACGTCGTGCGATCAGAGTCATTGCTGATGGGGCTGCAGTACCGAGAGGACTGTAGAGATGCATTCAGGCATATGAGTATCCTGACTTGGTCTTGCGTTTATATCAAGGAGTGTTTGATTATGGCACATAAAAACAAAAATTCCTGGATTAGAAATGATAATTATCATGGCTATGCTACAAGAGGTCACGACCATTTCGCAATTAAATAAATAGGCTGAAACTTAGCCAAGATTCAGAAAATTATTGGGCCAAAAAATTGTATAACAAACTCCCTGGCGAAGGTAAGTCTCTGGATCCACTGGCCTTCAAGAGAGCCGTTGTTAGCCTACTGACCTGCCAAGCCTTTTACTCGATTGCCGAATACATGACATTTAAATTTCCTTGATTGGTTTTTATTTTTAACTAATATAAGTATTTTTTATTCCTTTATTGTTATAAATTATTGCTCCACATATTTGGCGACTGCGAGTAACAATGTATTATATGCAGAAATATATATGATTTGATTTGATTTGAAACTACGTGGAAAACGATGCCGAAGTCCCGGTCAATGGTCAGATCGTAATTACCCAACAACCATCTATTTTCAAAATGAAAAATTTAAAAAATAAAAAAACGATTTTTTCCTCAATCAAACGCAATTTAGTAGGAAGTGCACTAAAACTGTATTCAGCTACAAGAGCTGAAGAGCTACAGACCTCAGTATAAAAGTTTTTAGGTGATTTGCCAGTCGCTGGAAGTAATCTTGATGTTTCGTCAAAATTTTAGTTGAATTTGCATTATTCTTGTTTCTCCAAGCAATACTATTTGGACCCCACAGCACAAGCCGGTGGTTGCACCCAGGAAAAATTTTGTGGAATTCCAAAAATGGGACCATAAGTTGAAAAACGGCGAATAGTGGAGGAAATGAGTTTTTGTGAGAAATAACGACTTTTTCACGAGGAAACTCCAAAATTCGATTTTTTCACTACATAGGGT
>JAEMON010000003.1:31295864-31306382 GCA_030264115.1 Lygus lineolaris | reverse complement strand
TGTTCAGCTGGAACATTTTCGAATAAGTATCTTAGAACTAAAAATGTTAGTTGAAACAAACCTGAGGGATAGCAGAATTTTCCCTGTACTATGTCACATGAGTGAGAATATTCAAATTGAGTGCAACTTGCCCTGGCAGTTAGAACAGGATTTCAGTTCTTATCAGTAAAGTAAGTTGCAAACAAACTAGTTGAAAAAGACAGAAAATGTATTAGATTATTTAGAAGCGTGTTCACAGAAGATTTTGCGAAGCTAAAATATACGAATAGGTATAAGGTACCTGCACCGCCGCTAATTGGAATAGACCAACAGTTATTTATTTACAAAGATGAACAATTATTGAACATTCATGTTTCACTCACTTGATTGTTGGGGAAGGTCCCGTCCTTGTCGATGGCGTTCACTTGAGTTACTTTAGTACCGATTGGCTCCCCCTCGAGAACTGTTTCCTGCTCGCGCTCTGTGAATAGTGGAATTTCGTCGTTCACGTCCTCCAGCATGATGTACACTGTAGCTTCTGATGCTAACTGTTGAGCTCCGTTATTCTGAAATCCGATCAAAAGAGAGATATCAATGATTCTTCGTCAACTGCCATCATTTTTTACATCCTTCTAAGCAGTTTTGAAGTTCCTCCGTTCTTCAGAGTTCAGAACCATTCCCAGAACTCACCTCCACTCGGATTGTGAGGTTATACTCTTTGATGGTCTCGTAGTCCAAAGGATGGTTCACTTTGATATCGGCCCAAGTGAAGCCATTGTCAGATCGCTGCTGAAGGTAGAAGGTGTGGAATTTATTCGTTTGAGCAGTAGACCCAGGCATCAGGCGGTAGAAAACAGTGGGATTACCTTCAATACCGGAGCTGAAAGACAATTAATGTGGATTACGTTTTAGAAGAAAGGTGCTTTGTCTCACAAGTCTCCCAGTTCTGAAATAAGCTGCCCCTATTAAAATCGCGGGAATAAAAAGGAATAATACAATCATTTTTCATCACACTCCAGATTGAGTGCTCTTACCTGTTAGATCACAGCTTTTTCCCTTCCCTTAGATACCTACATACCTTAAGGTTATAAGTGACCTACCCAGTCGTTCCCAGGTTGTTCTGAGGTTACCTTAGGCGCAGAAGGGATAGGAACCGAAGAAATTAGTAGCTAGGTGCCTACCTAAATCGACTGGCTTGCTTGAATACCTACTCGATACCGAAACTACATCTGAAGTTTTTTGATTTTCCTAATTTGATTAGGTAGATACCTACTTACCAAAATAACTACTTACCTATCAGGTAGTTGTTATATTATCTCAGAGCATGCAACAAATTTTATTAGCGACACTGTTTCATTAGGTTTTATTTAAAAAAACTTCTTTGGAGACCTCGGAGGGGTTTGTGAGTAGATACATTAGAGGGACCAAAAGCTACCTACCTAAGTAGTTAGGTACCTACTGTAAATATAATGCAACATTTTCGAAAACCTCACCCAAGATTTTATTCTAAAGCGAAAAGGAGGAGTTCCCAAAGTTGATATGAACGTTTCAGAATTTTGTGAATACCTAAGAGTAAATAACTGATTGTACTATTGAGTAGGCTTTGAGGAAGGAACATCATGTAGATTGAGTACCACCTATTTTGAGTTAGGATCCTACACAAGACAAGTACAATTCCATACGTTTCCTCAAAAAAAGAGTAGAGCCTGCTTATTGCGTAGGAACCTAGATGTACTTACATCGACATCAGTGGAAGTTGAATGATAACCATCATCACAAGGATACCTTGAATAAGAGATAAGGGACCTTTTGGACTGAAGAAGAGCATAGAAAAATTTTGAGTAGGTACCTAGGTAGTTTAATAAATAGGAAGTTGCAATAGGTCTGTCCCAACTAATTAGGTACTAATATTCGAATATTTTAGTTGCACAGAACCTCATGCGCACACTCGCTACAATTTTGTTAAAGAGTGTGCGCAGAAGGTTCTGCGTACCTAGCCAATATAATATTATAATAATATTATTGTTATTCGAATATTACCGACACCTTCGCTAGTTGAAACAAACCTTACTTATGTTCAAAATAGTTTCAGCATTTTTGGAAATCGCAGGATACCTACCGATCCCCGAAAAGGTCACCCCATGGTTGAAGGGATTTTAATGTGAGGGATGAGGGTATCCAACAATAGATCATACATACCTCATTCAACTGCGGCTACATTATCATGCAATATCTTGAACATTGTTATCCTATTTTATGCATACAGCTTTTTCTTAACCATTGATAATATCAACCAAGGAATAAACAACTACTTTCTTAAAATCATGCCACGTTGATCTAAGCTAATTAAGAAAATTAAAAATCGACGTAGGTATGTAAGTAACTCAAAATAATAAAACCGTCTATTTTCTGGAAGTACCTTCAATAATCCATCAGTTCATGTCAATTGCTTAATATTTTATCAAACCTGTCCCGAAATTTGAATAAAGAACAGTGAAATGTTATTTACAATCATTCAAATTGCAACTGATCATAATTGTTCACAATGAAATATCCTTCGAGTAGCTAGTGTACCTACCTATTATTGATAAATCAATCCTCAGGTTTCTGGAAACGTAGAATAATCAACATGATCAATATTACAGCCCTTGGTGCAAATAGTGCTTCCATCACCATTATAAACTGTTTGGAAGCGTGGAAAACCCAGGGTTGGGAGAGGCGGGATGAGCAATGTGTCGGATTATTTTATGATATTGATTTGATAAATACCTACTACAATGGCCATGATTTTGATTTACTTTGAATATAAGTAGGTGCGTATAATGTACCTACGGAAGTACTCGGTCAACTTTTGATGCTATAAGCACAAGAAATTGGTGAGGTACTGATAAGTAGTAGGTGCCAACCTAACATTTTCGTGTTTCCTCATACTTGGATTACGTTTTTCATTAATAATGATAATAGGTAGATAACATCGTTGAGACAAAGGATGGCAGGCATTCCATGTGACCGAGCATCGGAGATTGGAAACAGCGTCATTCAAACAAAAATGTGCTGACAACTGGCCACTGGACAGTTTCACACTGCAGGCCCCTCTAAGTTACCCATAAAGGTAAGTACTCTCAATACCTAGGTACTAACCAATTAAAGAAGAAAAAAAAAGGAAATTTTCTTCCTATTGAAATAATTTTAAAACAATAATTTCCGAATTTGGAGTTTAGATAACCCGACACATTTAAGGACAAACATGGATGGGGAAGAAGAAGGGCCCTCACCAAGTGCACTTTCCGAACAGAAACCAGTCTGTTGCCGCATTCTTGGGATGAGATTCTTACCATGGAGGCAGGAGTTGTGAAAAAGTTACCTATGTACAAAGTTTGAAAAAGTGTGTGAACTGACATAATGTGTTATCAGGTAGTCCATTTCAACGCAAAAAAAATGTAGGGGGGGAAAGCAGTGCTGCCAAAAAGCAAAATGACTGAGGCGACACATTTTCTGTGTCTTTTGTTCATGAACAAGAGTCTTAACAACCGTGTTGTCACGAAAGAAAAAATACATTCTGATTGCAGGTAGACTGTGGATTGCAATCATCAATTACAATGGAACAAAAAAATATAGCTCTAATTTAATTACATGTACTAAGTAGGTAAGTTACTTTCGGCTATTATGGTTTTTTTAACATTACAAGTGTAGCTGTTATAACTCGTAAGCTGAAAAAACTACTCCTGCAAGTTCCTACTTTGAGAATTCCATCAAAACAGAACTAAGCTAATCAGGAAGTCCTTGGTAACATGCGAGTAATGAACAATATTCCATTTATTGAATTGGGGAGGTGGAACTTCAATTGACTACATTTTGACGATTAAAAATACCACGAATAATTTGTATTTCTAAATCAGAGTTCAACAAAAAACGGACGCCTCAGCGCAGCACATGTCACGGGAGATAATGCTAAATGCAAATAACGTGTACACTGCAGGGAAAACTTTTAGAAGTTTGCGTGCAAACAAAACGTTTTTCTTTAGGAAAAAAAAGTATTCGTGCTCACCACAAAATACAAAATGCACAGTAATCAGCCAGCTGGGGAAAATGCTCATAAATTAATGTAAAGAGCTTCGAGATGTTTGAGGCAAATTAATGTTAGGATTATCGTGCTATCCCAGGTCAAAATACGAAACTTGATTTTCATTAAAGAAACAAACATTAAATTAAGACGAGAAACTTTTTTAAGTCTTAGTTCGCTAGGTACTAATCAGGTAGGCAAGCGTTTTAAAATCTTAGGTGGGTACTTCTGATTCGTGGTTATATTATGAGGTGGGCACACACCCACATCTACTAATTCCATGAAAGAGACGATTTAAGAGTGCCTACCAGATGACAAAATTATTTAATAATAAAGTTAACAAAGTTAGGATTTCAAAATCGGTTAAGAACTTTTCTATTCAAGTAAGAATTATTTTTCATGTAAAATTAAGAACCTACTACCAAAGCGATTAAAGGCTTTGGGAGAAATCATCGAATTCCACTGGGATAACTCTGACTTGAAGAAGTCTACAATTGACTTCAAAACTGTAATGTTGCTTACTACATGAAGGGTGTAGAAGCAATAATTGAATGTTATTCGCAATAAAAAAAACATGACAGGATCATTGAATGTTAACATTGTGAGTGCTGGTAAGTAGGCAGTTATGGAAAACATATGTATGAATCGAAATAATGGTTTGCAAGTGAATAATTCATAGACATCTCGTTACACTACTGTAAAGATCAAACTGTTACAAGTAACCAATGCGATAAAGCAGTTTCTAGAACGGAAAAGAAACCCCCAGCCCGGCATAATACTGTGAGGTTGCATCAAAATACCACAAAAGAAAAAAGGCTCATTTTTTACAAAATCAAAACTGAAAAAGTTTGGTTTACAACACCTGGCTTTAACTGAAACGACTTTGGCTCCAACATTCATGTTCTCTTTAATGTAGATGGGGCCGTAGACGACATGGTCCCAGACGGGAGGGTTGTTAGCCCGGTCTACCACGTCGATCTGAACTTCAACTGACCGTGAAAGAGGTGGGAAGCCTTTGTCCTGTGCTTTGGCTTCCAACTTGTAAGTCTCACGCTGCGGCAATGTCAAAAAAAGAAATGTCTAGGAAAGGTTCGGTTGTTATTTTCTCAAGAAACCTGGAGCGTGGTTAGGGATCTGTTTGAGGGCTTGAGGAAACTGGGAGAAGGTTACTCTATTTCAATGTTTGGAACTGAAGGATAACATGAGATTGACTGAGGGTAACGATGTACTTTGAAGGATTTCAGACGGTTTTGGGTGGTAGCGCTGTTTGCCATTGGAGCTTTCAAGTTCTCTAACGATCACCGAGTATAGTTTTGAGGGTTTGACCTTCAATTTATGTGTTCACTGAAGGCGATACAATGGATATACCAACCTTGCCTTGACTTCAGCGACCAACGAGCCAACGGTGACATTCTCCTTAATTCTTATAGGACCGTAGACGCTCTTGTCCCACAGTGGGGGCTTATTGTTCCTATCGACAACGTCCAGTTCGACTTCCACATCAGCATACGAAGGTGGCTCCCCTCGATCGCTCGCTTTCACCCGCAAGCGATACCTCTCACGCTATAAAAACAAATCCGTTTCTCTGTCTAGAAATGTTCACTTTTAATTGTTTAATTTGATAATCAGGAAGATCCGGTTAAGTAAATTAAGGGGATTTCTTCACGTAAACACGAAATAAAATAAACAAAAACAGTGGTTACCTACATAAATATACATAACAAAACAAAAATTTAACAGCATAGCTCACGTGTGAACGTTCATGCCTAAGAACTGACTGGTTTATAATAATATTACAAAGGGTAGAGACTACGAATACATTTCTGTGAATCCAAGTGACCAATTGATTATGACAATGGGGATGGATCGGGATGTTTTTGTGAGGGGATGTTCTTGCCTGATTATCAGAGAGGGACGATAAAAATACACAAGGGAACATTTTATCCACCCTGTGATATTACTTCTGGTCGGCTAACTGAGCAAGGGTTGGAAGATCTCAATCTCGAATGCGGCAATATCCATGTACTTACTACAAGATAGGTAGTCGAGAAGTAATGGTCTTCCAACAAATGAATAATCATAAAATAATACATTCAACTTATCAATATTACTCAAACCGATCATACCCCTGTGTCCCGTTTCATATCTGTATGCAATAGTAACAGTGGACTCAATAAGGTTCTAACTTTCCGACCTCAATATGCAGACGTAACCTGTAAGAATGAAAACATCACATTTTCCTGTAGAGGATAGGCAATGGGCAAGTGCCATCAAACCATCAAAGTCCCATCCAACTTGAAATCCATTAAAAACTTGAAAAAATTACTCTTTTTGCTCTTTGCAGGTACATAAAAATATTTGGTAGGTGCGGAGAAGGTCGTGTGACCTACATAAATGTAATGACTTTTTGAAAAGTAGAAAAAAGAGAGGAAACATCTCTCGAACTGTTTTTTTTTTTTCACTGATTATTGCCATACACAATAAATAAGGAACCATAACCCACTAAATGATTTTAGAAGAAACATAATTCCATATGAAAAAATGCTCTAATTTTGTTCGTCAAGACCAAGCGAGGAAAAACCATTCCAAGTCCATTTTCTAAATACACCACACCTGGATAGGTTGAAGCGATGTATATCACCCCATCATTAACTTTTAGAGAGAAGTTGAGTTTAGTTTAGTTTCGAGACTTTAGTTTCCAATTTTAGGAGGGTGGGGGGGAGTGGATATGCGTTAACACTCAATGAGGCGGTGTACGTAGCGTGGATACCCACTCGTGTGCCATTTCTCGGATTCAACGTAGGTAAGGATTCTCTTAATTTCTTACTAACCGCGATTCGGCGTCTCATCCATGAATGTAACTATAATGCAGATCAGCCTAATATACATAAATTGTATGCAATGCCCCATAGGCTGCTTATTAAAAATTTGAGCTTACGGCAATTCGATAAGAAAGTACATTCCAATAAGGTAACTCCAATGTTAATCCATAATTTTGTTAAGAATTTCGGGATCATTATTTCAACCGTTTCAACTTTTAGTAAAATTTGAAGATTCCAAGAATTTTTAATGTCAATTTTGAATTAGGTCAATGTTTGCTATAGGTGCATAAATTAATAGTTACCATTAGTTGTATTCATAGAAGGAGCCAACCTTGAATGCTCTGCTGTTTTAGATAAAAATGCTTCAATTCACCATGTCATAAACTAATCGAAGTATGATAAGTATTTAGAACGATATTCTTTCGTTCAATAGGTAGGACAGAATAACGTAGAGCCGTACCTACCTTTTTGATATTCCGAGTTACATCATTCAAGAACCGTCTAACAGTACCAAACTGGTAGATGGTACTTAAATGATGTGACTCGGTACTTTCCGCTCTGTCGTTTCATTTCACGATTTTTTAAATTGTATGTTTTCTTTAAAATCTTGATATGCACTCAATAAGTAAGTGCACATCTTAAGGAAGCATCACGCTGAGTAAGTCTTTACAAAATACGCAACAGGTATTCGAGATTTGTCGTAGGTAATATCACAGGTAGGAACATAACTAATTATATGGTGCAAATAACACAGATTACCAGGCTCTGTGAATCGCCAAAATGAAACTGTCCTGTGAATGTCTGTAAAATAGCTGTGTTAGAATATTAATATCAATGTTAATCATCTGGATGAAATTTCATTGGTGGGTCCTTCAGAAAAAACAACGTGAGTTCCAATTTATCATTGCTAATTTGGAGTTTAGTAATTATTTTTTTTTTACTACACAACCAAAGTTTGAACCTCCGTATTCATGCAAGTAAAAAAAAAAAAAAATCTGCCCTTCAAAATACACACTCGGGGTTTTCAGAATAATGTTTCTTTTTTCCCTCCAAATCCTAACATAGTTTAGCCGACATCATGCATCACAAGTAGGAAGAAGAAATATCAATATAGCAACCAAAAGTAAATTTTCAAAACACCTGTCGTTTCATTGAACGAACGAATTAATGGTACATTGTCAAAATCCTAATGAATAATTAAAGATAGGTACCCCTGGCATGTTGGTAAATTTCAAGTGCCAACTGTTAAAATCATAGTCCAACACACAGAAATAACTTTCCGAAATAGCAACGAAAAAATTCAAGTTCATTGTCTCGTGACATGAATACATAGGACCAATCGTATGGGAAATAGAATTAGGCTTCTGATCCCTTTTGAGGTATTCAGAGTCCGTTCATCGTGGAGAATGTTTAGACTCAGTTGAAAAGTAGAACTCCAGTGACTGGAGAATAGTAGGAGTTCCCCTCTATGTCGGTAGGGTATGACTTCAGTGCTTCGTGATCGGGATTATAAAAACAACGGTGATAGGGTGGGGAGGTCATCTGGTGAGAGGAGGACACGTCAACAAGGAATGAGGAGCGATACGTGCAGAAATATTTCCTCATTTTGGTACTTACTAAGGTAGGTATTTATGAGGAAAAAAAAATCAATTTGAAAAAGTGAGCCCATTCACAAATGAGCTATGCTATGGGATATGAGAACCAGTCGCTGAAATACAGAACAAAAAATAACAATATGAATAAATGTTTCAAAAGAAGGACGACAGAAATTATAACACAGGAGTTAACAGATCCAGAGGCGGAGACTTGAGACGATATTTTTCCTTGTTACTTACGGTCTGGCATTCCTGTAATTTCGACGAGTTTTTTGAAAGAGCAAAGTCAGAAAAACAGAAACGGTGCAGATTAAAAATAAAGTACAAAGAAAACAAAAGAGAAACTAAATTCAAGTTTTTTAAATCAAAGGCTGAGAATCGACCGATTCTCCAAGGAAAGGTTCAGGGGCGCAAATCAAATTATAACTCAACTAATAAAGGAAAAAAATAATGATAAGCAAGCAGTCATGCAACATGATGCAGGGTTCTAATACTGGGGATCAACTCAAGAGTAAAATGGAAATTAAACAAGGAATTTGATTTTTGTTCTAGTTTTTTGTTAATATTATTTTATTTGTGTTATCGATAGCGAAAAAATATGCCGACGAAGAAAAACCCGTACACGGTCCCACAAAAAAATCTCAACGGCGAGAGACGAAGAGCGTTGTACGTTCCCATTAGTGCATTCCAAGGGAGGGAAAATGTCACTGAGCCTCGTTTTGTTAGAAAAGTTGGAAAAAATTATGTTAGTATGTTGATACACAATCCAGGCAAGATTATCGTATTCTGTTACTGTGACTGATTTTTTCGAATACATTTTCAGTATTATAGAACGCATTCTAATTTTTTTCGTGCGAGATGCGTCACCACCCAAAACACCTCCTCAGTCCTGCAAAAATTCCAGGATAGACAAAAAAGGGTTCACCATTATGGGAGTTGAAAAATATCTCTAAAATAGAGTTAGCTCCATCGTGTTAGTAATAACACAGTGATCAATTTGTTCTCGTCAAGAAGCAAAATTTGTGGATCGAATGACATGATAAGGTAGGTACGCTGATATTCCTACGACCTTGCGCCATCAAAGCAGTAAACCCCACAGGTTCGAATTCTAGGTGACCATTTTCAATAGGTTACTAATACACTTCACAACTTCAGCAAATAATTTTGAATTGGATTGGTTGAAGCTCTTGTTGTTGAACTTATGGTCAGCAAAAACAACATCATTATCAAGGAGATCATACCTACTCCATTTGTACGTATTGAAGATGGTAATGTAAACCACTGTGCAAACCCAGGAAACTCATACAGGATTCTTCCCATAGAAACTTCTAAGAGCTGATTTCCGATCCACAGAATCTTGGAAGGAGAAACAACTTGAATCACTGGTTACGTACAAAAAAATTCACAAAAATGCACAGACAACTTCAAGTACCAAGTAGGAGTAGGTGGCTGCTGTAAAAAATCCACCTTATTCAAAAACAAAAAAATACACACATTATAACATGTGGCACAAAATACAAAATTCAAAAACGTTATCCTTACCTATATAACCAAAATATAGGTGAGAACAAAAAAGTATTGCTTTTGATCCGCATTAGTGACGGCTTTTTTATTTTTAACTTTCTCGGTTCCAGTTAGTGGAAAACGACGGATTTAGAAGAAGGATTTTAACCAAAAAGTGCAGTGCGCAAGAAAGTTCTGCAGAAGGCGTGAGTGAGATTTGAGATAAAAAAATAAAATATTTAGTTTACAAACACATGAATAATCATAACTGTGCCGTACAAAGGAAACTCATTTTAGAGAAATTATATAGCGTACTGCAACACAAATGTAATGTGCGCTTGGTTGAAAACAATCGGTAGGTACCAAAATCTTGATTTTTACAGAAGATAAGAAGCAAAAGAATAATATCAGACTTGAATTTAGCTCTTCAGTTCCATTAAGTTCCAGTAGTAGTAGAGGTAACAAGTAAGTGTACTTGATATCATTTGATTCATGAACACAGGAGTTAGAGGAGAGGTACTTACTAAAATTCATGTTCATGTTTTAAATACTTAGT
>JAEMON010000003.1:31282321-31294864 GCA_030264115.1 Lygus lineolaris | reverse complement strand
ATCCTACATTACACAGTCCGTGTGTACCAACATACTTATAATAATGTTTTCTTATCAGTTCGGAATCCATTCAATGGAAGGGTGATCACTGTAATAGGCAACAAGTTACCCTAAACAAGTTGATGATGGAATCAGCAGTGATTGAAATTGTGCGAATGGATTTCAAAGACCTATATTGGGAATCGACTCAGAAAGAAAAATGTAAGCCTTGACTTGAGAAGAAATTGACATGGAGGACTTTAATAAGTTTGGTAGGTACTGGAACCGAAATGGTTCACTGATGAGCAAAATTTAAGAGTGATACTTTGTGCACACATGTCCTACCGTACTTTTGAGTCACTTGATCCTGATTGTGCCTGCGCAACAACTTTGCAGGAGTTGTATAGATTTGTATGTAGTTTGAGTCAAGAAATTTTTGGAACTTGTTGATTCATAAAAGTACTGTATGGATAGGTACCTACCTAACGTGAGGGCTCGTCAACTCAGTAACTCTCTGGACAAAAATAACATAATCACTTTAAGAAAAACGAGTGTTTAATTTAACAACAACTCCTGCAGAGTTTCCAAAGACCCGCCATTCATGATAATCTAGAAACGAAAAGAAGGAACCCTAAAAGAAGTACGAGGAGGAGTAACAAGGAGCTCCATCCCTCTCAATCCAATATTACGGCGAGCAAAATTCTATGGTTAGCAATCACACAGTAAGAAACCCCTAAGTATGAGAAACTAGTTATTGTTGTTAAATATTTTATTAAAGTCAAGTGGACTTTTGAAGTATTATTATTAATGGGATGCTGAGAACAATACAAGCTTTGATTAGTCAACAGCGAAATAATCCGCATTAGTACAAGTAAAACCATTCACTGTAGTACCCATTACAAAGGGGATTGAGTAGAGAGCTGCTTGCCAATGAAGTCATTGAGGAGCAAAGCAAAACTTGATGTATGTTGCTTTGTATTAACTTCACTTCAAGGACTTTAACACATAAAGGCACATCTTGAAAACGTTACTCACGTCAAGAGGTTTCTTTAAAACTATCCAACCGGATTCCGGCTGAATTTCAAAATATTCAAGATCGATGGGATTTGAAGGAGCCGAAAGTGTATAAACGATTGCACCGTTGTTGTCCGCATCCTCATCAGAAGCCGACACCCGAAGTATGTTCGTACCGATTGAAGCGTCTTGTTTAACATTTTCCACGTATTTCTGGAACAAAAATTACATTACTGGGACTCATGATCAGGGATTAAAGCGCGTACTAGATGTCTCATCTACAAGAGCTGCGTTTCGGGTATCCGAATGACAAAAAACGCTCTTAAGGTTTAGAACTTGAATTGTTTTATAAATAAAGTGAAGTTCGACGATGATTCTGAGCGTCTCTGTGTACGTGACCCCTTATAAGCTCGGTGGTGCTTAGCTCAGCAAACACTCTCATAGGCGCCGACTTAGTTCCTTCTGTCAATCCAACTGAGTAGGTACCAGCCTATCTACTCGTTGGGAATCAGTTGATAATCAAAAATTTCGGGTCAACGAAAAAACGTGAGTAACTCTTCATTAGTAAAAGCGTTGGAAATTACATAGGTATTAGGTAGGCACTTAAATTATCTACAACTGAATAGATGATAGATCCATTCAATCCACTTTAACATACCATATATTTTGAATGAATCTGTTCCTCAGGCGGAAAGTTTGCATCACTATAAATCTGCCAATTATTAAAATTGTATTGGTTTCTTACCTGACGATCGAAAAGAGGCGGGTTATCGTTGACATCGGTAATTTCCACTGTGAAGGAGCACACACCCTCCAGGGAAGGGTCGCCTTGATCTGTAGCTTTTACAGTCACAGACACGAATTTACCGTCGTCACCTTCCCTATCGAAAACCTGCAAACAAAATGCTCATTTAACAATCCAGAAATCCCAAAAATGCAAGTGAAATACCATGAAACCACGGTGGTGGTTATTCTCTGCTTCATTCTCCTCAGGGTGCTTCCAAAGTACGCATGTGAATACGTACCATGGTGAATTTGTTAACATGTAGGTACCTACCTAAACTATCGACGAATTCCGGATAAACGTAGACCTACTTACAAATAGTAGGACTCATGTTCTAGTAATACTAGAGTTGATACGATCAAAGTTGAAATAAATATAACACAAACACGAACTTTGGTAGGCACTCACCTACTTCAGGTTGACACAACCAATATATTTATAAATTCTAAGATGAAATAGGAAGGATTCGAGGTTAGTCGAATGAAAAAAAAGAAGTATATTTAGGTAGGTACTGATGATATCTTTTTAGTTTTGATGGAAACCATTTGGTGCCTAGTTACAAACTCCAAAATCCTACCTATTCCTACAATAAAATTATATTATTATCTGACAATGACAATATTATTATTTGATAGTCGTTGGAGAAGTTTGATCTCCTTGCGCTTTTGTAGAATTGAATAACTTATTAACAAGAAAAACCTCCTAATGTTATTAATAAAATGTGATAACGTCAAGTAATGTCGAATAGCAATTTGCGTCATGGGATTATTAGGGAGGTAAGTAGGTACTTGCCTTGTTGGTTGTGACTTGGCCAGTTTCTTCGTCCACTGTGAATTTCGTACCCTTCTGATTTGGTTGTTGGACGATGGAATATTTCACCTGCCCATTTACACCTTTGTCTTCATCAGTTGCGTGTACCTAATGCGACAAATACCATACACAAGTGTTTGAATTAAAAAAAAAGTTCAATAGACACTATAAGGTTCTCCAATAAATGTATGGTTTAGAGACCGAGCAGAACGAGACGCCTCTACTCTTCTCTGCAAAGTAAAGCACAAGTATCCACGCACTGTCCACTCAAATTCCACCTCTAAACACAGGTGTGATATGACAATACAAACGTTACTTAGGTACTTTTGAATATGAAAATAAAAAATGTATATAGATGAATACCTTGATAACAGGGCTTCCATTGGGGGCCCCTTCCTCAACTTTAGGATAGTAAGTTCCACAATCTTTGAAGATCGGTTTGTTGTCGTTTACATCAGTGATGAAAACAACAACCTGCAATGGGAATCAATACACCTATTAATAGTATGTGTCACAAAATTGGCCGGCGAGAGAGCCTCTGTTGAAGTGGCAGCCTGCAATGAGAAACTCGAATTTGAAGGCGGAGCTGCCCCCAATCAACTAAGGCCAGCATGTAAGTACTTATCAGCTTTTCCCAATCAAATTCAACGAAAGAGTTGAATTTGATTGTAAAAATGTTGAATTTGATCAGAAACATGAAGAAATTGATTGGGAAAATGTTGAATTTGATTGGGAAAAGCTATACAGGGTGATCCTGAACGTAGGTACCTAATAGACTTATGCCTACAGAGTGTGCCTAAAGTAGATAGCTACCAGATTGTAATCTAATCTATCTTCAATCTTTTTAGAAAACACGGATGGTAGACCTACGGTTCTACAGTTAGATCATTTAATAACGATTAAATTATATCGTGACGTGACGGTCGTGAAAACCGATCGCGGAACTTTTAAACACGACGATCGGTCGAGAAGGTGCGATATTTTCGTTACGGTCGGAAAAAAATGGAATCGTCCTGTAAATCATTATTAAATGATAAAAAGCTAAGCATAAAATAGGCCAACAACAATGTTTTGACCTTAGGAAATAATGAATAGTGAATGACGGTCCCTGATGGTAACTTCTAATATTATTTGTATGAATAGAATAATTATTCGATTGCATTTTCCATTGGTAGAATGCTGGAGACCTGTTTTTATTCTATTCACGGATACGGATACTATTGCAACTGTGTAACATGTAAGAATATCATATCATAACATATCAGAAATCTTCCATGTCTGTAATTACTAAGTACGTACCTAGGTACCAGAGGTAGTTGGTATAGGACGTTACTTAGAACTTGATACATCTCCC
The DNA here is from genome assembly GCA_030264115.1 of Lygus lineolaris. Taxonomy (NCBI): domain Eukaryota; kingdom Metazoa; phylum Arthropoda; class Insecta; order Hemiptera; family Miridae; genus Lygus; species Lygus lineolaris. The sequence continues at coordinate 31,290,923 of JAEMON010000003.1, read as the reverse complement.
TTTTGGAATCCCCGTAATAATCCCATTTTGAAGGAAATGAAAACAGATGAGGGTGAGATTAAAATTTGGATTGTATTCGATGATTTAAATATGGCCACTTTGTATTGGCAATCGAGGTATAATAGATTATAATTATACCTATAATATGTAAGGTAGGTATTATCTACCTACCTCGATGGTTTTATCCAATATTAACAGTGGGGGGGGAATGTTTTTGGCCGGGAGTCAACTTAAAATCGGCGTCACGTCATCGAAAAGTGTAACGCTCTCTCCGGTGCTGGCTGTGTTGAAAATTGAGCTTGTGGATTAGCTGAGTCAAAAATAATAATATTGAGCTCTAAGATCAGCTGAGCCAAAAATGTATCAACGAACGAACCATTTTTTGTTTAGGGATCCATGACTTTTTTTTTCTTTTTTACGTAAAAATAATATTAGGGGTACATAGTCAATTTCCAAGGTGAGCCATTCCAAAATAGTGCCTAGCTACCTACAGACGGTTCATCTGATGTATCGAATCTACACAATACTATTTGGACCCAAGGGTTGCCTGACGGGTAAATGACTCACGACGAAGTTGTGGAAACCCATTTTAATAGTGAAAACGGATTCAATGAAAACGTTAGTAATTTCAAATGAAATAATGAGTTATAATGTTGAATCGATGTCGAGGGTTAGGTCATCAGCAGCAGCTAACAAGAACATCTTGTTTGAAAGAATGCTCTGCCAAGTGGAAATGACACATACCTTCCTCGCGTCTTAGAAAATTTGAAATAAAAAATTATTGTGTAAGCTGAAACTCTCGATCGTGTTAATGTTTGTCAGTTGAGACAAAATATCAACATATATTTGAAAAAAGTGTACGTTCAAAAACTCTTGATCGTGTTGATGTTTGTCAGTTTAGACAAAATTTGAACATAATCGTGAACGAAATTGTTAGCGCATGCGTAGAGTGTACAGTTGATTCAATCATGATGAAATTCATATGAGCAATCGAGGGGCCCTACTCGCATTATCCCTGAAAATGTGAACCTAATTGTATAAAAACTCTGGAAGATATGGCTGTAGCAAGGAAATGCGGACAGACGGACAGACACGGAACCAAATTTGTTCAGGAGCTCTGGAACGTAAAATGCGAAAGGAAATTTCAATTTTGGAGGAGAACATTTTTCCGATTTTCAATGTGAAAACAAAGCTTCCGCTACCTTCGGTAGACTCGGAAGCAAAATAGGTCTTGTTTGATACTGAAAGTGACCTAACCTTCAAAATCGATTTAACATCCTAACTCAAAATTTATTTTGGTACAAATATTCAACGTTTTAATTAACTCCGCTTTGTTTATTGGTTGCGGGAATAGTAGGTAAAAATGTTAGCTGACACTTACAACTGCGGTGGATGTATGTGTAGTAATTTCACCGTTGACGCAACAAGCACCATCGTCCTTTGCTGTGACGTTCAGTTCGTATTTGTCTCTGTCTAGGGATATGGCCTTTCCATGAAGTCGAATCACACCTGTAATTTCCTCGATGACAAACTGACCTGATGACGTTGATCCACCGACGAAACCAAATCTGAAAAGATGAGGCACATAAACAGGAAGGTACTTTATCGTACTACCTAGGTAGGTGTAGGTGGGTAGCTACCTATTATTATATATTTATTTTTTAGCCGAGTGGTACAACGTATGGTCATGTTAGGTCATGGAAAGCATGCCTATGTCTTCGACGCCATGTTTCTATCCAGAATAAAATTTAAGGTTTTGATGGTAAGAAAGATTTTGAATCATATCATTCACCAATTTTACGAATATCGGCAGTAATAAAATATTATTATATTAGGTTTGTTCCAACTAGTGGCGGATCAGGTTCGGATCAATTTGAATATTTTAACTGCTAGAACGTTCTGCATACACTTATCAACAATTTGTTTATACGAGTGTGGGCAATAGGTTCTGCTCAGCTAAAATATTGAAATTGCACCTGATGCAACACCGCCAGTTGGATGAGACCTATAAACGTGGATCTCAGACTACCCAACTATTAAAATAAAATTTAAAAACAACCTATTCTTGTTGTTCATGATTGTCTACTTTACCTAGAGGTACGAGATATAGTGGAAGAGTTACAATTAACAAAACGCCCAATTGTGACAGAAGTACGTAGTGGAGGTACCTACTCTCTCATAAATGTAGTAGACTTGTGGATTCCTAGTTATTGCCTAATAGTGGAGGGGCTACGAGCGAAATACCTATATTGTTGAAAAAACGCCAATTAGTGATAGAAGCAAACCCCTTGGTGAAGTGCTACTTTGGATCATTCCCGTGCGAGGGGTGGGTGGGTATTCTAAATACCCTAAAATCATTATAAATAGTTGATGCGTCCAACTTTTCCCCAAAAAGGGTCAATCTCTACTAATTTTGGGTCAAAAAATCCGAATTATGACGTTATTTTAACCCTCCAAACAACCCAAACATTTGGGGTGGGGGAGGAAGGGCTGGGCTTTCAATTGGGTGGCTAAGCATTTCAAATATTGTTCTCCCTCTATCTCCCAATATCTCTGTTATCTGGTGAGTAGTTAGGTATTAATAACGATGATTTGGACCAGTCTCAAAAATCCATAACACCCTTACTTCCTTGATGCACCACGTCATTGAGAGCCATTGACGTGGCACAGTAGATACGGCGGAGACCACAACTTGACAGAAGCCTAAAAAAAAAAACTGGGGCTGCAGACTGGAGGTTACGGATCTTGGGAACGTAGTCAACCTTATAGCAATCTGGACTGACTGCTATTTGCTCGACCGATGTGGTTTGCATGACTTATTTCGAGACTCGCAGGTGCCAATAATAGTGCCACAAGCATTGTTAGTCCCCAGGCTCTCATGGGTTATGTATAATTAGCCTGTACAGTTATGCTACAAGGTCAGTAGAGTTCCTAAAATTGAGATCACGACGTCCCACCATGATCTTATTGTTATTCTCGTCTTTCCTAGGCGGCATAAATTTAGCAGTACGATAAGGGAAATTAATTGGGTAGAAACCTAACAATAAGAGGAGCTTCAAAATCAAAATACACTGGAATCTTTATTATGGTTTAGTGTTTCTGGTCACTTTTATATGGGGAATAATAAGTAAGGGTAAAGTATCTATCTAATGCATTCTCAACGCTCACAAATCGGTCGTCAATATCGATTGACACTTATGCAAGGGGATCACGACGTCACATTATTATTTCCCGCTCGTTTAAGTTATTCCTAGATGGCATTTTGCGGTTACAATGAGGAACATAGGGAATTAGTTCAATGATATGGCACAAATGACCATAGAACCCATGAATAGAAGAGGGCAATGTTTTCACCCAAACTGATTCTTTTTCCCCCCTTTCTATTCTAATTCCCACAATTATAATAGGATTCGACACCAAACACGGCGGGGTTTATTTAGCGCCGTTCTAGTTCTATGATTCCTCTCCTCCCCTCACCACTAATGTTTGGTACTTAGGTACTGTTCCGTCTACAGGAGAGTTAGAATGAGGTCATAATTTGGATTCAGCGACCCTAAAATTAGATGGACCTTTCCTGGGCCAAAATTGGGCGAATCACCTAACTATTTGAATGATTTTAGGGCATTTGGAATACACATCCAACCCCCTCCATGAGAATTTTGATACGTGCTGAGGGTCGGATGAGGGATCGCTCATCGATTACTCCTCCCAGCCGTTCGAAGTCGTCTTCCGAGATCTTTTATCCAGCATTATCGCTGTACATATTTGCCTCACCGCACTAGGTGGGGACGGGGGCCCTGACTCGAGCCTATGATCTCAAAAGTTCGATCCTCAGCCCAAGCCCAGTGATGTCGGAAACGCTAGGTACCGCTTGATCTATTCCGGGCCCCAATCCAGGAGAATAATAGAATGAAATCACATTCACTTGGGCCTCGCACGATCCATTATCTAACGCCAACACACTAATCGGACAAACCTAAATCTTCCTGCTATATTTATGTTTTTCAAGTGATAAACTAGGTAATATTAGTTATTCTGGGGTGGTAGATATCCAAGCGTACGTTTCATCTTGTACCGATTCCTACTGTTGAGAGAGTCTGAGGCTCGGCTTCAAGGGGTTCACCCAAAAACCATAGAGATAAGAGTACATACTCTTACCTCGATGCCAAAATCAGCCCATGCCTGAAATAGGCGAACCTACCCACGAGTAGGTACATCGTTTTTACCTGACGTTGTCTCCATCTTTGTCCGAGGCAACGACGGTGGTGACGAGTGTGTTGGGACCAGCATTCTCATCAACGTTAGGCGTGTAGACTTGCTGCGAAAACTTGGGTTCTTCATCATTTTTGTTTTTTGTGTAAACACGAACTGTAGCAGTGCCGGTCTTCGCAGGTTCGCCTATAAAATAATAATAATAATAAGTTAAGAATCAAAGCACAAAGGAGTAATCCGAGTTCAGAACGAACTGTCTTGTGCACCCCATTTCAATTAGGTACCCACTACTGATGTAATGTTGATCCTTAATCTACCGTTGATAAGGTGCCTTACACTGTCTTGACCTATTATTTGGTTACGTTGAGGGTACTGGTACGTTACCTTTATCCTTGGCTGTGACGACAAACTCATAATATGCGTTGTTGTTGTCGGCATCAAGTTGTTTGTTGTTGCTGACGACGCCGCTCGAGTCAACAGCAAAATTATCATCCGAAACGTGATACTCTATCTCAGCGTTAGTCCCACTGTCAGCATCTGTCGCTTTGACTTTGAGGATTGATGTGCCCAAAGGGATGTCTTCGTCGACGTTGTGAGCTTGATAATCGGGCAACTCAAACTTGGGGGCGTTGTCGTTGACGTCCGTCACTCGAATCGTGAGCTACGATCGCAAACACATTACATACGTTAAGATTTCCTCTGAGTCGACAAATACTGTTAACTTGAGCGAGTGGGTAGGTTGGCTGTATGAATCGATAATTTATTATTGATACAAGAAATTTGAAGAGGGGTGGTTGGATATATCATACCTATTAAATATATCGTCAGAAAATAAAATGTGAGGAAAACATTCCAATGATCAGCGGTTTGTGAGGATAATTGACTGATTGTGGAAAAACGGTGGATGATGACTGTATAATATTAGTGCCGGTGTACATAATTTGAATATGCTTAGAACGCTAACAAGTCGAGTTGTAGGTACCTACTTACCTAAGAAGAAAAAATCGAAGAAAAAATTGTTTGTGCGCGATTCCAGAAATTCATTATTAAAAATAATAAACCTCATTTCTTGAAACTCAAAAAGAATGAATTTTCATTCATGAAAATGTGCACATGGCATCACTTTTACTTCTTCTTGACGTTCACCACTATAACTTGCTCCAGTTCGGAGCAGATTCTCCATTGTTTCACCAATATATTCCAAACCGATTGAGAATCATGATTGTAGTCTTGTTGGAATCGATTGCAACGATCAATATTTGATAGGTAGGTACTTACTAGCAATAACATAAAGTTTTTTAGGTTTGCACGTTAACGATTTCTTAATTTAGTGAGGAGCAATACTGATTATCCTGACTCGTTACCTACAGGTATTACTACTGGTTGTGTTTCCACAGTAATGTCAATAAGAAAGATACTTACCAGGAACTACAAGATGATACTTCATACTAGGTAGGTACTACAAGATGTTCTCTTCAGAGGTTTATCTATATTACGGTACAAACCTGATACTCAGCTTACCTCCACAGACGTGGAGAATCCGCCAGAATCTTCTGTGGCTGTGACAACTAATGAGTAAACATGGGGTTGTCTCAAGTCTTCAAAATCCAACTCCTTTGCCAACTTCACAATTCCTGCAGTAAAAAATGATACTGAATTAGCTAGCTGATGGGAGGTAATGCGTATACTTATCAAAGTCAACTTACACAGAACTTGACAGAAACTTTTTTTGTACGACACAAAATAATACATAGGAAGGTTTTTGAAGCCTTTGCGAATAAATTTAACAACTACAAGTGCTAAAGACAAAATTATCTCACGAATCAGGTAACTTTCATATTTTATTGAATTATGCCTGAAGGCAGGGATATTTTATTAGAATGTATCTTTGGTAGCTATGGTTTTTCTTAAGCCTGATTAGGTCTCATTTATTTTTTCGGGTGAGTAGGTAGCTATCAATTATCAGGACAAATCAAACATAACATTCGGCATTCATTCATGTACAAACTATTCATGTATAAACACACGCGATGAAGTTGTGGAAATCCATTTCAAATAAAGAAAACTGAGTTGCTAAAAACGTTGTGTACATCCACCAAGATTATGAGTTACAATGGTTAATAATAGAATTCAATAGATAACGACGAAGAACGAACTTGTATGGGAAAGTGATATTTCCTTCATTTTTATTAGGTACAAAGTACCTTATATGTTAGATATACTTAATTACATAGGTATATAATTATTTCTGGATAAAATATCACTACCAATTGATCAGTACACCTTAACTTATCTTAACTGAAATCATAACAACGATGAAGTTACGAACCTGATGAAGGGCCGATGTTGAATGTTCCAGCTCCTTGACCCTGAGCTTTCAGCGTGTAACGAATTTCTCGATCTGCAAAGGACTTGGCTTTGACGGAGATAATGCTGGAAAATAATTCAACAAATTTTAAATTAATAATACTCAATAGACTAAGCTACAATACTTGTAGAATAACACGTAGGTACCTAATCATCATACGAACCATCGTAGGTGAAGGCACCAGTAATATCAGAGTAAAAGGTAGACAATATCAGGAGGTAGACAGTATAGAGTAGTAGACAATACAAGGAGGTAGCGGAAGATCTTTTTTTTTTCACTTTGTAGATAAAAAAAAGTTTGTCCCCCAAAATTGAATTTCCACTCGCATTTTACGTTTCAGAGCTTCCTGAAGAAAACTTGGTTCCCTGTCTGTTTGTTGGTCTGTCTGTCAGCATTTCCTTGTAACAGCCATATATTGGGTCCAGAGTCAAGAGTAGGTATTAGGTCTTCAAGAGTTTTCATCCGATTTTGTTCAAATTGTCAGAGATTATGCTGGTAGGGCCCCTTGAGGTCCCACATGAATTTCATCATGTAATACAATTCGTACAATGGTACGCTCTACGCATAGTAACTAACGTAACGTAAAATTCATTCACAATTGTGTTGACATTTTGTCTAAACTGACAAACATCGACACGATCAAGAATTTTGAACTTACACAGTGTTTTGATTCAATTTTTCATTTCGAGTTTTCTTGAACGCGATGGGGCTACCTATGTGCCATTTCCACTTGGCAGAGTATTTTTTATATGGATTGGCGTTTGTTGATTACTAGATACCCAATCAACCCGTATAGGCATGCGGAAGTACTTGACGGCACACGATGTAATTCACTCGTTGGGCAATGAGCTGAATTATAATCAGGAGGGTTGGATGGGACAGAAAGAGTCAGCTTGACTGGAGCCCAATAGGATTATTCACGGGACGAATCTGATGCCCACAGGGTAATGAAATGAGCGTTCGAAAAGGGTTGAAGGGGGTTTGAACACTGACCCAAATGGAAAAACAAACCCCTGTTAACAAATTAACCAGAAATCGATATCTTTATACCAATGGTCGCACTATGCTGGAGTTGGGAGTTTCCCCCAAAACAATACAAGGCAATGATGGATGGAGACAGACTCTCCCATGAAACAAGGGGCTGGCAATAGAAGCGGAAGCCCTCCTCCCTGCTTTCACAGTTTTTTTTTCTCCTCCTAATGGCCTCCCGAACGATTCACCAAACTGCTCCGAAAGGGAATACATAAATACATCATTGTGATAACTCAATGGAGTCACTTAGCTCTTTCAACAATAGAATAAGAGAAAATAACTCGATAATCTCGCTAACATACACATTACAATGACCTTCCAAACCAGTTCCAAAATACGGAAATTATAGCCAAAATTATTCTTGAAAGAGGTTGAAACGTCCAAGAACCCTGAAAGGGGGATTATTTTAAACAGGTAGGTACTGCATTATCTTTACAACTTAATATTTACTTGAATTATTAATTTATGACGTGGTAGCTAGTAAATAAATAATGTACTGTACGAGGAGGAGTAGGTACCTTTGTAAGTTTAGTACTACTTCTTAGATCATTGTCTGGTATTCCCGTCAAATCTCGATCAAACCTATACCGTCCAAATTCTCCACTTTGGCGACAAGTGGTGCTTCCCTACATTGTTTTAGAGCATTCAAAGATAATCATTATTTAAGATCATTGATTTAAGACTTGAATATTTACGTATTCAAATTATTGTATTTTATAATTCACTGGCCGGTTACCCGTGCGTTTCACGGTCCCACACGTAGACGAGTAGACCCACTCACTTGGCTCTCAGTTGGTCGTCCAGATCCCGAGCTTCGCTCGCAGTGGTACAGAGCCCTTAGGCCGGATTAAAAGTTTTCTTTTTTAGAAACCTTCCCCTGACATCAACCAGAAGAAAGAATTATTCAATTTGGTGCACTCATTCCCAAGATATGGAGTGACATATAGGGAACCATTTTTATAGATTACGTACTATCAATTGATTTTTTTA
>JAEMON010000003.1:31266135-31280569 GCA_030264115.1 Lygus lineolaris | reverse complement strand
TTTCAACGGATTTTGATGCGGTTGGTGGCATTCTCCCTATTTTTCATTATCCAGGGGGATGAGGTGCCTTTATGTCAATTCAAATTTTTTAGAAGGATTTAAAAAATTCCAAATTTCGAATCATAAATTAAACATAGGTGATCCCCCTGGAGAATCGAAAAACAAGAAGAATGCCCCAAACCGCATCAAAATCTATCAAAAATTGGAAGAGAAAAATGGGAAAAACTGAATTACATGGGTCCTTGGCCCCTTAACCAGGACATACTCACAGAATTAGGTGAGCAATTACGATGCTGTAGTTGTTGACATAGGTACAGCTATAAATAGTCACGTTATTACTACGGATACATTTAGTATGGTGGTTCATGTTATTCACGACTTGGACCCTAAAGAAATAATACACTTACTTATACTGAGGGGAAATATCTACTCGTGACGGAATTCTTCGGCAGGATGAGAAAAGTTGATGAAGCGCGAAAGTTGAAAAAGATGTGCCAGACTTTACGAGCGGTTCTCTTGTAGATGACCCAGATCCTCCCTTCTCACAAAAATGATAGTTTCTCAAGTAGAAAGGATTCGAAAAGATACAGTGGAGACATAAGCCTTCCTCCTTACTTTTTCTGTCGAACTTTTTGTTTCTCTTCAATGTTAACTTCCCTAGAGGAGGAGACGGTTCATTTCTTTCTTCAGGTTATATTGATCCCTATTGAAGTAGTTAACGGTGATGACTTTTTTGAGATTAGTGTGCTCTTTTTTGCACATCTTCTTCAGCTAATTTCTGGATGAATGTACAATTAAGCCAAAAATCATTGTACATTTCCCTCAATACAACTTGACATTGCACTTCATGTGGGCTTATGGCATCATCCATCATTAAATATACCCACTTTGTATTTGGTCTATTTTCAAAATGTGCTACTTTTCTAGTATTGTTTTTCTGTGAAAGTCATTGGTAGGTATTTAGACTATCACACGAAATAATGTCGAGAAGGAAGTTCGTGGCTATTATTATCGGCATACCTACAACTACCTATTTATATATCTATTCTAACTTGAGAATAAGCACAAACCAAGTGAAATATTTTGGTCCTTGAAGCTGAGAGACAGGGTACATCATCATCACTCAGCAAGTATAGCATTAGTATTTTAGCGTAAGTTGGAACTTAGTTGTCTGGCTCTTAGTTGAAATGGCAATGTGAAGTACCTATCGATGCGAAAGGAGGATGATGTATGATTACGTACAATTTAATGTATAATGATTATATATAAACTGTATATTGTAGGTACTATATAATATGTATAGTAAATACCTATACATATAGTACCCTATATATATAGTACCTACAATTGGGCTTAAAACGCAGCAATAATAGCCTTGCAAGTAGAAGCGAAAAAATGTTAGCCTCAATCGCGAGTGCTCACTGCCAAAACTACTAGGAAGGTACTGATCTGCGTTCTTCCCCGACTCAAAAAATTAATTTCATACCAGTGATAAATCCATAATGCTGACGGATTCAGTAAAAACTCAATTTTTTTGGAACAATAATTTAGCGGTTGCTTGTCGATCTGTCTGGTCAATTCCTGGTCCCAGGCGAAACTAGGTGAGTACCTATACGAAATTATGGTCCGATTTAAATGAAATTTTCAGGGATTGTGCGGGGAAACCCCCAGACGGTCTCCATGCACAAACGCGAACTTCCTGAAACTACGGTTTCTCAGTTCCCAATGGACCGATTTCGATCAGATTGGGACTGTAGTAGGGGGGCTGGCTCCAAGACGATTGCCTATCCAATTTAGGAACAATTGGATCAGTAATAGCTGGTGTGCATGCGAAAACTTTAAATTCGTTGTCATAAGCATATAACTCTGGAATTATTCTACCTATTTCTTTGAAATGTTCACTAATTGATTCTATAAGTACATCCGTGTTACGAATGTGAGGAAGCCATTACTGCCCACCTGACTTGGCAGACTTTTTTTCAGTGACTCTGATTCCTATTATTTATTGAGCCGAAGAGTATTTTTCATACAAGAAATCTCGAGAGAGAGAGAGAGAGAGAGGGGAGATCAATAATAATAATGAACACTCCTTGTACCCACCCTCTCGAAGATTGGGTTCGCTTGGTTGACGTCCATTCACGACTTCACCCCTACCATTTCCCAACACTTCGACGGGCTCTGGTGTTTTTGTTGGCGCGTCCCCACACCAAAAACTGGAATAGAACTCCTCCCCTACAGTTGGTCTTTGGTTCACGAGAGGGTCTCGCAAGAAAACGTTCTTTTGGTGTTGCCCGGGAGAAAGAAACCGAAAACGCTTTTCCCCTCTTTTAAATCCCCCACTGACGAGAATATTTTTTTCCTTCACTATCTCGAGAAAAACTTTTGTTATTGTAGGACTTACACCAACCCCCATTTTCCCGCTTTTGCCTCGAGTTTTGGTGGATCCCGCCCTTCCCAGCTCATCCTCGGCACCCAAGTTGAAACCGTTTGCAGGTTCCTTTTGAGGGTAGCTCCCCCGATTTCCGCTCTGCCGAAGTTCCGCCAAAGTTTTCGTCCGGATATTGGCCGTTGCTGGTTTCATTCGTAGTGAGATGACGTCCATGACCACAGACTTCTAAATGAGTTTCGCACACCATGAAATATCAGCTTCGAAGCGGTATTATATCGAGTCGTTTGAAGGCTAGAGAAGAATACCGTTATTCGTAGGATGAACTGACGATGATACCAAAATCAATCGTGAGAGAACAATAGTTTTGCGGAACTTAGTATGAATGAAATACCTACTTAAACACCTAAGCTGTTGTAGGTAAGTACATGACACACTGTATTATATCAGTTCTCGGATTTGGCGATGTTAAAATGCCAAACACATTTCGCCTTTCCACTCCTATCGTCTTCAACGCAACAGGCTTCTCGAATTTTTGTGTGGACCACTTCTCTGGACTCTCCAACTTATCATTTCCATCAATCTTAAAGCGGAGCTGTAACAGCGCTTCATTCCCTTTCCGAATACTGGGACCCAAAACAGTAATGTAATGGTGTTTTTCCCAATTTCCTCAGCCAATTTTTTGTCGATTTAGATGCAGTTTGCGTCATTCTTCTTGTTATTCATTTCTCAAGGGGTATCAGCTATGTATTATAATAATAATAATGATGATTTTTTTCTAATAGAGGGTGGTGAAATACTTTATGTACAGGCAGTGAGTTGGTGCTCGCCCTTCGTGTCGGACTATAATAATAATAATAATAATGATGATGATGACAAGGAGGAAGGGGGCGGTAATCTGTTTTTAAACTATTGGACCCGAGCTGTGATAATGCTACCTATATAGTAAAAGTTCCCACGAACTCTTCGAAGGCCCAGATTTAGGCAGGTTTGAGGAAATTTTGGGCTAACTCCAGTACTTACCGCTAAAAAGCAAGAGGGTATTGCGTAGCCAGATGTATGACTGATAATGAACATTGATATTTGGTGCAGTTTTAGATACTTGAATTAACATGATACACTAACCATAATCTTTGACCTTATGATTTACCTACGTCTTTGATCTTGGTTGGTCACCTACTGATTCAGAGAAGCAAATTCTCACAAACACTGACCAAACCCAACTAATATGCAGGAAACTCAGATTCGTTTAGCTGCGCGAAAACAATATTGCAATCGAGTGAGATTCAATGAATTAGGTAGGTGAATGAGGTATGTGATTTCATGATCAGTAGAAGGGTTTAAATTTCTATAATTTGTTAAAGAGTTAAAAGAACCGAACACCCAATTCACCCTTTTCTTTCACCCTTTACCCACACTTTTCGTATATTAAATACAATACTGAACACACGGATGCCATGATCTTCGGCTCTGTGAACTGGACTATAAACTTTTTTGCTGATGGGGAATGGGTATGCCGCCATTGTTGGGACTGCCTTTTTGACTCTGGGGTGTAGTCACACACCCAAGTTTCGTCCTAAGTCACAATTAAGTCAAGGAAAGGCAGACTAGTGACGCAAAGTGAGAAACTTGATGATCGAATCTCGCATCGACTTTAGGCGGAGCGAACAGCACCTTGAGAGGTTGACGGAAACGGCAGCAGCAACGACATTTCGCAACGGACTGACGCAGGCCCGGGCTTATTACGACCCTTAGGAACCAACTTATTAAAATGAAGTGCAGAGAGAAGGGTTGAGTTGGAAAGCAGGAGCACATGGAAACTCGCATTAGGACGGCACCATGTTTATACCTAACCCGCAGTACACCCCGGTCGTCACTGCATTAGTAAAGTCTCCTCCCTCAACAGAAGGGGCTCCAGGCAATTTCAAGACATTATTCAGCATTGTCAAAGAGTAGGGAACCCTGAAACGTGGTTTTGCAGCAGATATGTATTCGTCAAATCATTCGAGGGAAAGTACGGCTAGAGTACACAACTCGAGACGGCGGAAGTAGAAATATTTTACATTCGATTTATTCATGGTCCTGAAACATAATACCTAGGTTATAATTATGGATTTTCAAGTTCTCGTTCCCTTCATCGTCAGCGACGACATTATTGCTCAGTTGTTATGGCAGGCTTTTGAAGTCTAGGGATTTAGGACATAATTTGGAAACTGCAGTGGTAGCAGGAACATCGTTTACACCCAACGCGAATGGTTTCATAATTTATGTTGGGCTGTGGAAAGATGTAGGTAGTAACTACCCGTACTAACTCCTACGATCTGAGAAAGCTTACTAACTTATCTGTAGGAACCCCTCAGAGGCACTTCGATATCTAGCGATCCCAGGATGATCGAATGGAAAGCAATCATTACAAAAATAATAAGATAAAGACACGTGGGACTCGTGGGTAAACAGTGAATCTTTTATTAGGAATTGGACATAGCACCGCCCCATGAGGTAGAGCTCATAATCTCGGTTCCAAACTCACACATCAAGAGAGGTAGTTCGCTATTTATGAATTACAGCGAAGAATAATATTCTGGAGGCTACCAATGACATAGCCGACGGCATACGGAAAGGCATAACTTGTTTTCCAATGATACCACAGTAATGGTGGTTGGGAAAACTTCGGAGCTGAATGTTGGTATGGAAACATCCCATAACTCTCGCGGCTGCTAACAAGTAAACGACCCCAGTCAAGCCCCATGACACGCTCTCATGACTTCTCCTTCTCATTTTACCACGTTCGACATACCAACCGCTCGGGCTTTTTTATATGTACGTACTTCCCATTATTTCCAAATATCAATCATAAAGGAGTTTTATTTTTATACCGAGGCTTAAAATCAGCAGTATCCTATCTTTTATTTCCCAGGGTTCTTGAAGGTAGGTATATAATTATTATTTGTCATGGTATGACACTCGATCGAGTTTTTTTCTGACCAGTATGACATGTTAATATAGGTATATATTTTTTTTTCAACAAAATTATCTTATGAAAATATTCATTAACCAATGTGAAATATAGGTATACCTACCACCATTAGGCAGCTCTGGGAACGCTAAAGATCGAGGATGAGTACATACATTTATGCATGGCAAGCTCAGTCGTAAGTGAATTAGATGACAGTGTCTACACCTACAAAGTCGCACTACTAATCCTATTTATTCGTCCTTCCTACATCCCCGCAACAAGGACTCTTTTTCCGTCCATAAGCCAGGGTCGACCAGGTTTTAGGGACGTGCACAGAGTCAGCGACGAATATGGTGGTGGCAGTAGAGCTTAAGAGCTCCGAGACTCATACCTAATCCTTTCTTCATCCCTTTTGCTTCCTATCTGCTACCCGCAAATGGATCGATATGCACATCTCAGTTTGTTCAACAAGGTACAATGTGTACATACCTCTTTTTTTCTCTTTCATACATTATTATACATGGAAGGTAATTATACTTGATTATATTTCTTGACACCGACTTTCTTTCTTGGTACATTGACTCTAGACTATTCACTCCAGCGAGCATCTCAGCATTTTGCTTCGACATATATCACGAAGAAATAACACATGACGATGCAAGCATGATCGAATGCAATAATGCGATTTATAATATTATCAAATGAAAACAATCTAGGTCCCGTTTATGAAAATTCCTCCGGAAATACAAATTTTTCAGAATTTACTGATTATCTACCTACCGTTTTCGTCTCACAAGGATCTGGGGTCGACTAGATCAATGGTAGGTTCCATGGGTCAACTTGAGTGAAATTCTAATGTATGAATGGCTCCATTTCGAAGATGCAAGATCAAAATATATTATGGATGTAAAGTAACTGTGTCTGAAACAATTTTCCTAGTTCAATTCCAAAGAACGTGACCTTATAGGTAGGAAATAACCACTCCATCCAACTTAGAAAGTGTAAGTAACTTAGAACTGAACTAATGTCTGATTTAATAATTCAAAGGATCCGTAATGATACCAAAAATAACGGGTGTAACGGTTTGTCACAGACTGACGAGCACCTACAAAAGCGCCGTACTGAAATTTAACCACTGGCGAAACGATCATCCCTTTCAGACTCAAGTTACGGATCACGCGATACACGCGAAAACCGTAGAAGCCGGAAACCGGATCTGGCTAAACTTTTGGATCTACCGAGGCCTAATCTACTCATTTGACCTGTTCGCTGACATTCGACGAAGGGGAGAAGAAAGAAGATGACGGTGGAAAAGTCCAAGTGATCGAGGATAGGGGGCTGTGTCATGAAAAAAGGAGGAGGAATTCTTCGGATTACCTCGGGTCCTCCAACCTTATTGATCTGACTAGAGGGTTATTGGAAGACTTGGGAAAAAGAACAGGAAAGAAGGAGATTCGATCTGAGCTAATCTTCCACGGCCTAGAAATATCCGTCGAGGAAGACTCCTGCTGGGAAGAAGGGAAAACTCAATGATCTCGACTGGCCCTCAGGTGGTAACTACTCTCTAGCCCAAATTCGATGATACCGCAGGTACTAAAACCCCTTCCCTGCCAAGAGGTGGCAACTTCGCCTTCTGTTAGTTCTGGACGGGCCACACTAATTACCGGATTAGTTTATCCATCTAGAACCCTTTACATCTTCCTATCTTGCCTGAAGTCTTCCTATTATGCGAGTCGACTGTCTGTTTTCTTTCGCTTCCGAGTCTACCGAAGGTGCGGAAGCTTTGTTTTCACTTTAAAATCGAGAAAAAAATTTTTTCTATCCAAAATTGAAATTTCCACTCGCATTTTACGTTTTAGAGCTTTCTGAACAAATTTGGCTCCGAGCCTCTCTGTCCGCATTTCATTGTTACAACCATATCTTCCAGAGTTAACTATTAATTAATCCGATTTTGTTAACTAATAAATTAAACTGAGTTAATTAACATATAATTAATCCTATATTGTTCAAATTTTTAGGGATCGTGGGGGTAGGAGCCCTTGAGCGCCCATATGAATTTCATAATGATTGAATCAACGGTACGATCCACGCATGCGCTAACGTAAATTTTCGTTCATTTGTCTAACAAACATCAACAAGATTATAGTTTTAACTCTAATTTTTTTTATTTCAAAATCATGTTGATATTTGTTTAAACTGACAAACATCAACACGATCAAGAGTTTTAACTCTCAATTGATGTGCACGTACCTAAATTCCTTTTCTTGGACGCAAGGAAGCTATGTGCCAGTTCCTCTTGGCAGAGTATTTTTCCTTAAAATACATTTAGTTCCATGTACGATCCATGTTCCATTTTTCAAGCAGATTACGATTCTGGTGATGGAATACTCGAAATAATATTAATGGATCACAGTGCAATTGCATAAGGGGGTAAGCGATTGGAATGATCGCACCCTAATGAGGGTCCCATTCAAACGTCCCAGCACTACCTGGACGGAGGCGTTGGCCTCATAGTTCAGTCAATGAAGGCCTGAAATGGGGGTGTAGAGTGCGTTGGCTGTAACCCAAGGGTTTTCTTCGGAAACATGTTCAGGGTAGTTAGAACGTAAACATACTAAAAGTCCCCGAGTTTCGGGGCCTGCTAATAGGTGATGGGGAGGGGGAAAGGTCCCATTTTTAGGTTTTTCGCTCATATCTCGAGAACGGCCGAGTCTGAGGGTCTTCTGAAAATCCCAAGCACCATCGAATATAGGCTGGAGTGTGGTAGTGCGGTAAAACTAGCTCGAAAATTACCCAAGTGGAAATGTCACATAGCGGCACATTTCTCCCGACCAAGAAAAGGAATTTAGGTACGCGCACATAAATTGAGAGTTGATCAGTTTACACCAATGTCAACATAAATTAGGGTAAAAATTAGAGTTAAAACTCTTGATCGTATTCATGTTTATTAGTTAGACAAATGTCAACATAATCGTGAACGAAATTTACGTTAGCTCATGCGCAGAGCGTACCGTTTATTCAATCATTATGAAATTCATATGGGAGCTCAAGGGCCCCTACACCCGCACGATCCATGAAAATTTGAACAAAATCGGATTAAAATTCTGAAAGATATGGCTGACACGGAACCAAATTTGTTCAGAAAGCTCTGAAACGTAAAATGCGAGTGGAAATTTCCATTATGGAGGACAACATTTTTGTCGATTTTCAAACTGAAAACAAAGCTTCCGCTTCCTTTTGGCCATTTTGTCTTTCAATTCATTTAGTCCATGTTTATACTCGTTATGTTCCATTTTTTCAGGCAGATTTCGATTCTGGTGATGGAATACTCGATATTATATAGTTAATGGATCACAATGCAGTTGCATAAGGGGGTAAGCGATTGGAATGATCGCGCCCTAATGAGGGTCCCATTCAAACGTCGGGCTTGAGCATCGTTCCCGAGTCTGCGGGCCTTCTGAAAATCCGAAGTATCATCGAATATGAGACGGAGTTCAGAGTTTGGACGAAAACACATATTTACTAACTACCCTACAAGTTTGCTGAATCCAAAACTCGACCTTTTTCTTTTTGACAAATCAGGATGGATACATCGCTAGTGAATGATCAGGTTATTTGGGGAGTAAAACGATAACTATCATAGTACCTATATGAGGGAGCCCCAAGAGTTCCTACAAGGACCCTCCTGCGAAACTAACAAGCGAGTAGGTGAGAAAATATATGACTTCAGGGGGTGTTCTGTAAGTTAATCAATTGTTGGTGATAACTTCAGCCCTTGGTAAACGCCGCCATGTTTTGCCTGCGAGGTTGACAAAAGCTCTCGACAGTTGACAAGCTTGTGACCACCTCGGTAGGTGGTGAGAAGATTTGTCGAGATGGGGTTGGTGGCTGAATCGAGTCTTCTTGGATTATTGTCATTTACCGGCGATAACTTTAGAGTTTTTTGTTGAGTTATTAGTGTGATAAGTCAAGTTTTAGTACGTTTTAGTACTTTGGAACCATAAACTATCGTGTTTTCTTCTTTCTACTTGGCATTCACAATCTATAAGTACATCATTTCCAACCAATACATCGAGTACCGACTTGATAATTTCGCACAACCCTCGTTACAAGAGTCGTTCTGCCCGTCAACAGTCGTTTTGACTTCCCAACAGTAATTTTCAACAGTGAGTTGTGATAACTCCGAAGTTACAGAACACCCCCCCAGAGCAATAAATTATTCACGCGTTGATTCTTGCGATACATGCGTATACGACGAATAAACAAATCGTATATCTGGATAAACTGCCAGCGTTGTGAGAGGGAAATGAGACGAGTTGAATACCCATAGGTAAATAAACAGGGACAGGGAAAAATATTCCCTTCCCATATATGTATAGGAAAAAATGGGTAACATGATATATTCCCGAATGCCAGGAACCGGGAACCGTATTAACGTCTTTTGAAATGCAATAGCTGAATAAAATAACTTTATTTAATCAGCCAACTGATTCAAGGAAGGATCATTTCGATTAGTTTTCAGTGAAAATGACTATGGCGACTGTGTCCACTAGATCGAATAACGATATTCAGGAAGCTCTTCAGTCAAGGCTCCAGGGTGAAATGGATAACTCGCCTAGTTGCATTTTACGAGGTAAAAGAGTTACAGACGTACGCTTTTATGTGTTGGGTTGCAGACGACTGAACTTTTGACCTTGATATTCAACCAAGGGGTCATAGGTTCAGCGCTGTAGCAGGCCCGCCCAACATCGCGATATGCGCATTAGGAAGTCAGTATCAATGTACATATTCCAGTGTGCAACAGTCCAACGTCAACTGACAAAATACTCTTATCTTCCTTGTATTTGCATGAGGAATTTCAAATACCAACCGCAAATGATTACCCTCCAAGATAATTTCTCATTTTCATCTTTTACCATAATTATGATTTATCACTGTAATGTTGACAATCATAATCTATTTAATGAAACTACTTAGATAGATTAAAAATCAATGTTAGATGGTAACCTGTGCAAAGGGGTTCACAAAAATAATTTGACGAGAAAAGTATTAAACTAGGGATACCTATACCAGCCAATGGGTTCCATAGTTAAAGAGGCGAATCTATCAATTAATAATCAAATTCCAGTGCTATGGGTCAATCTATTGCATTTTCAAACCTAATTGGACATTTTCCAAACCAAATTGTACATTTTCCAAGCCAAATTGGACATTTTCTAAACCTAATTGGACATTTTTCAAATCTTATTTCCAAATCAGAACAATAAAAAATTAAGTTGTACTTCGGTCATCCATGGAAATTGGGATATTGGGCAAATGGGTCCAATATTGGAGAACTATGGGCCAATTTTGGACTTTCAATTCTAACCAGAGGTGATTGAGGGCTGACATGCACCAAAATATTTCAAAAGATCAGCCAAAAGAACTTATTTGCAAAACGGCATATTTCAAAACTGATCTCTAACTATACTGGGCAACGCAAGGGTTAAACAGCTAGTCTCTACATGTCAATCGACACTCTTGTAGAGAAGGGAATGAGAGCATCGTCAACATCAAAATTAGAAATGAATGGAGGGGTGAAAATGAAAGAGCAGCAGACAAAAAAAGAAGATAATGAATGCAGCTTATAATAGACAGTTCCTAGCCAATGCGAAATCATTCATTCTGATGAATGGAGTGGCTTGTGCGTCTCTTCTGTTGAGCATGCTCATGAGGGAACGTTGAAGAGAGGTGATTACTAGAATGGCGATAAGGGGGAAAACTGCGCGGGCCTCTTTCCGCAGAAAGACCAAGGTAGGTATACTCGGTACATCACAAGAGTCGACTTAGCGAGGGTGTCTGGACCAAGGAGACGGGAAAACGTGAGATGAGGGGTTGACGTTGCAGCGTGGAGAGGGTGGTTTACCAACAGCCTTGCACACGGTAGTAAACCCAGTAAGAAGGAAAGGATAAATTTATAGCTCGTCATGAGAGGAAGTTGGGGTAACACGGATGCGGGGGCATCACTCTCCATAGAGGATCGATAGCGGCTAGGCAAGTGGCGCCAAGGTGCGGGCGGCCTTCGAACTAATTTCTTGCTTAAAGGACATCCCACCCCACCATACAAACCATCGAATTTCAGAGTATAGAGAAACAAACGATCATAATTTTCAATTAAAACTAATTGAATCC
Source organism: Lygus lineolaris (assembly GCA_030264115.1). Taxonomy (NCBI): domain Eukaryota; kingdom Metazoa; phylum Arthropoda; class Insecta; order Hemiptera; family Miridae; genus Lygus; species Lygus lineolaris. The sequence goes on along the minus strand of JAEMON010000003.1, from coordinate 31,269,056 downwards.
GCGGATGTAATATCGTCGGTATCTGCACAAAACGGCAGGACGTCTGACATGTTTTGGCCGAATGGACTCAAGATCGGCTTCTGAACGATTTGGAGGTCCTTGATGATGATCTATTTTAGCGTTTCATGGTTTATTTAAGAATCTTTTAATTCCACCTAAGTGCCAAATTTCATTTGATTACTTTTCCAAAGTCGCCTATGTAACATTCTATTTCCTATTGGTATATTTTCGAAGACCCTTTGGGGATTCAAGTTGGAATCTGGTAAAAAGGTAAGTAAGTATGAGGCACGAGATACTGTACCTTCAAGTATGGGTTTCACTGCCAACGCGGGGGCTGGGTTGTATATCGGTGGTCCGAACTGTTCGTCTATTTCAATGTTCTACTCTCCGAATTTCAATTCGAAAGAAGCAAAACGGGTCATAAATTAGGTATGATTTTTCTTCAAAAAAAAATTTTTTTTTAAGATATAAGAGCGAAAACACTGTGCATTCATAGCAAGGTTCATCAATGTGAATTTACGTAGTAATTACATTGACAGTCACAATCACGTTGGTACCTATAAGAGAAATCAGAGGCGGGAACTTAGTACATAAATATTGAAACTTTGATTAAACTCTAAGCAAGGAGATGCGATACCCTATAGGTATGAAATGTCGTTAAAATTTATAATACTCGTAATGAGAGGGGTTCAGACCAAATAGGCCTTGCGTAATTTCATCATCCAACGATATACGAGATTGTTATATGAATTAATAGGTAGGTAAGTTGCCATCTAAACTAAGCCTTCACCGCGTATAATAATAAATTAGGATAAGTAAGTAATGTTCGTAACGAAACGGAATAATGAAACGACATGAGGGAGTCAATTTGATAATGTGAATGTGGAAAGCTTTTAATAGTAATGTGAAGTGGATTTTTTAATTCTTATAATACGAAACGGGAATGAGGGAGTGGATTTAAGAGTTATTGTTATATTTTCGTATAATGATCCCAAAAGCCCATTGCTAGAAGAGGAAAGGGAGTGAGAACCTTAACTGATGAAGGACTAGTTGATGTTTACTTACTCGGAATCCTTCTTTTGATTTTCAGGAATTTCAGCTTCGTAGGTGGGCATGTAGAACTGAGGGGCCCTCTTTCCACCGACAATTGAAAGGCGTTCTTCTTGAGTTGACTGTGAAGAAGGACATACTAGTATTGATAATTATGTTTAAGATAAATTTACGATTCACATACTAACATATCCAAATTCATAAGTTTGACGATAATAATAATCTTAAAGTTCAATGCAATTATATTCACTCAAGAGTCAATGGTTTGGAAGATAATAAAAATATTATCGTTCTGATGGAGTAGTTGAATTGACGAAACATTGAGAAAACTGTGAATCGGAAAGGTGCCTATAGCTATCTGAGTTGAGAAGGAATGCAGATATTGAAGTTAGGACGTAACAGAGCGCGATCCCTAGCTAGTAATAGCTGGTCTCACACCAGGTCACAAACACAAACACACAAAACATAATTACACAATAAATTTATTACAATCACACCATATACATCCTGCACTCACACAGAAAATTATTCCAATATTACGGATAAATTCCCTGAAAATTAATGAAAATTTGTATCCTATGGTAATCAATATAATATGAGTGAATTCCTCTGCTGCTCTGAAACATGGAAATATAACCTAAGACAGTTATTAAAGTTTCGTGCTTCATTAAAGTCAAGTGCTAGAGAAATCATGAGTCAGATGATACAGATAGAAGGTATACCTATGTATAGGACACTGAAGTACCTGATATCTTCGTTCATCAACTCTCCCATTCTGATCTTCGGCTTTAACGTAAAGCACATACTCCATGTCGAGTTGGAAAGGGTCAGTTCCTCTGGTTCTGACAACACCTGATCTCTCATCGACTTCGAACCTCCCTCCCGCTGAAAGAGCCACATCCGAACGTCACTTCATTATATTTAGTGTTTGCTAGTTGATTTATGACTTAGTCAAGATCTACTGCGATTCCTAATTCATTTTATACAATATTCAAGCATAATACTAATATTATGAATAAACTATTTATATACGTCATTTACAACTCGAGATAAATCCATCTCCAGAAGATAGCATAGTAGGAAAGTATAATTATTTCAATAGAAAGAAGTGTCACTAACTATTCAACAAATTCAGGGAAGACGTTAATACCAGAATATATAGTATCTAGGTACTAGACTCTAGTACCTACCTACATATTTATGGAGGGGTGAAAGTGGTGTAAGTCAGTTTTTGACCAATGTGTGACTATCGGTATATACTCTAACTACTCATAGTAATAAGTTGAAAGAAAAAGTTAGGTAAGTCATAATTCATATTCTATGCCTCATTTTTGGTAGGCACTTGCAATAAAGCCATTCGTTTCTCAAAATGATGATAATGACTTACACCACTTTCACCACATCATGTATTTTGAAGATGAGATCGCACGATCCTGTCCAACACCTGAACGCACAATTTATTAAGAGTCCGGGGTTACCTCCTACTTATCGGTTCCTATCCACAGAACATAAATGTATTAATTTATTATAGCTTTGCCTTCATCCAGCTCAAGATTTTTATTATCATGTGTGAAAATATTAAGATGCCTTCCATTCAAAATATTTATAACATATGCTAATCGTGACAAGTTGGATACAAATTCCATAAAATTTCATTGTAGGTACCTACGTCACGAAGTTATTCATGACGTCCCAACGTTTTCATCTAAGTACAAATTCCTGATACCTAGTACAAACAAATCTTCTTTATATATAATTTCTTAGTGTCGGGCAAAATTGAGAAGCACTCCGTGGTTAGATTTTAGCGTTAGATGGCTCATTCGAACCACCTCGACGCCAGCATTCTCGAAAAATTGTCCCCGTTCATCTCA
>JAEMON010000003.1:31221218-31240793 GCA_030264115.1 Lygus lineolaris | reverse complement strand
GCAAGTTAGTCCAAGGCTAAAACACATTCTGTGTTAATTATTATCATTATAATTTTGATTCAACATAGGTAGGTTTTCTGCTCTTAGCGATAATTATAAGCCGGATAATTATTGATATTTGAAAAAATAATTACCTGTACACCTAACGATCAATCTATTTATGATTACTTCACTATGTCTGTGCATCCGCCTTGCCCGCAATCGAATGTAATGGATCGGGCCAGTCTGAAAAGTCTGTTCGGTAACCCTGACTCCTCTATTGATGTTTAGGTTGAAAACAATACTTTCGTCAGTTACCTCTTCTGTCGTCTTGAAACCATTAGAGGTGATTCGATAGAGGTGGTGGATATTTTTTTCCAGTTCCATTGAATGAGGATGACAGGAAACACTAGAACAATATTGGTAACTAGGGGGCTATTGAGTTAGAACACTATTCCAAGATAATTCAGGCTAGGTGTTCTACCGAACACCAGGTAGGCCGACTATAGGGTTTGAGAGGTTTGGTTTTTGTAACATTATTTACAACCTATTTCGATTCAAGACGAAGGATAAGCACCAGGTATCAATCTTTCAATACTAAATAGTAATAAATCCGTAGGCGCCATGCCGACACTAAATTTCATTTGTGTATATTGACACAAATGAAGTGGCTTATGAATAATTGGTAGCTGTACCTTTTCTTTGGAATCTCTGGAACGATATCCCTCGTTGTTTTAGTATACTACGTAGTATAACGATGTATGTACCATAGATATCATCTATATGCTCCGGATATGGGTCCCGCAAGAAGCTCTAATATGGTACAATGTGAGTTTGAAGTAAGTATTTTTTTTTTCAGTATTTTGAAACGTATCACCGGGATTTCTGCTACATCATGGCTCATCCGCCAAGTCGTGTTGAGGAAAAGAAAGGAATAGAGACAGGGTTTCAACCGCCGAATTTGACTTTGAGGAGCTAGTCTGACAGATACGGTTTCACAGCGCTCAACCATTGCAGGGTTATTAAGTATAATTTTGATAATATCATGAGTAACATAATACAGTAATTGTTATAGCTGATCAAACTTCCACTGGTGATTCTGATTGATGGAGCAGTACGTACCTAACAGAAATTTAGTAGAAAGTTGGAGTTCCCGTAATCCTAGGCAATAAATAACACTGACGCAGAGAAATTCTGCAGAAGCAGAAAAAAGTCGTCAGAATAGGCTGAAGAAAAGTCGAACTGATATTAGGTGGGAAATATATTATATTCTCAAAGACAGGCGCCACACTGTCCCGTCCGTTTTCCCTGATCCATTTATTACGCTAAGAAGCGGAAAAAACCTGACTCAGAAAGGATGTGGGAGAGGAAGAAAAAGCAGGATCACGACGGTAGAACTTTCCTCTTAGCAGATTACTATTCTGAACTTTCTTCGGGATCTCTTTCGCTAGGCAAAATATCGAGCTTCCTAGTTGTAAAGAATATACTGGAAGAGGGAAGCGAGAACACAGATTTCCTGCACGGAAAATCTCTATAGAGCAACCCTTCATTCATGGCGGTGCGACCTTGGTCCGTAGGGACTCTTGGTCGACAAAATATAACAAAGACATGCGGTTTACGATGGCAAAACAATTTCCAAGATAAAAATATTATCGCTCTTGTTGAGTCTTACTTTATAATTATTTGGTGGTAAGAAGCGGAACATATAGGTATGCATTATTATTAATTATTACATACATTACATACATTAATTATTATTATTATTTATTATTATTATTAATTATTATAATATTATCATTTATTTAAAAAAATACTCCACAATTTGGTATAATTCCAAACAAAATCTCACCCTATGTCGTCAACCAAGCATGAAAATAAATTAATAATATAAAGGTATTCCCTTACAATCAGAGATTGGTGCCCCTAGAATTTTTCCTGATGACAGTAATTTGTTTAGTTGACGGTTTTTGGGAACGTTAGTCAAACCTAAGGTCGTTACCGCACCGAAAGCGACATCGGTGTTTTCTATGAACCTGAATAATTGTTTGGAAGAACATACCGACTTACACGTGAAGTTTAATTTTTTCTAGTTGATGGACAAAAAAATAGGAACATAGCCTAACAGCGGGAGTTCCGAGTCAACACATCACAGTCAGAGGCGATGAATGCTATCTCGTATGTCAGCCTTTGTCTAATCTCATCCCCGTGACCGCTCAGCACAATAATAGCTCGTACGAACTAAAATCACCCCTGACCAACACCATCGTTTTTCCGATTAGATTTTGTTTGTCGTTGTCACCACACAATGGCCGAAAAACTGTGACCGTGACAAATCCATTGTCATCTTTCCAGGGGAAATTGGGGCTGTTTACTGTTGATTTTGTGTTATGTGAAGCAAGAGTGGATAACACATTCCATCACAAAATGATGGATTTGTATGATGGAGTTGGATGCACTTTGTTGATTAAAAAAAGTGATAAAATGATAGGGTTCAGGTTTGAGGAAAAACAGAGGGGAGTAGCTGCGCTTATTTTATTATTTTGAATTGTTGGTAAAATTCAGTGGTCCTGAGGAAAATTTTGAAGTGAAATGAGAAAAAATCTCAAAAAAAGGAAGCAGTAGGAAGTACTACTTCAGGTCTTGCCAAAGAGTAGGTACCTAGTATAGATTCGCTCGCAACAAGTTTCGAAATACCTAGTTGTCATTTCCAAGCAACCCAACCAACAGCGTCAATCATTTATGCGATGGAGAGGAGAACCAGGTTTTCTAAAGGATGTTACGCCACAAGACCGGCAAGTTGTGTGAATAAATGCGAAACACAGGCAGAGCACGTTGATGGGTTTTAAGAGTGAGAGGTATAACAGTGGTGGTGAGGGGGTGATAGCTAGATGGTGGAGCTCCAAACTCATTTCAGTTAGCGATTTGATATTCAGGGCGAGTACGAAGCCTGTGCTCATGGGATACAAGGGATGAGGGCAAAGTTTTCTAGAGATGGGCCAGTTCACCCTTCCATTTTTCGCATCCTTACTTCTTCATAGGCTATCATATTCCAACAACCATCCAGCAGGAAATTCCACGTCTAGTTATTTGTTCCCTACTACCTTGTAAAGATATTATTCACGAAGGAACAACCCGTGGCTTGCTCCCCCTAATAATCATACGTTAGTTCGCCCTTTATATTCCAACTGAATTCATAAATACTGAAGACTGTGGAACAGGATTAGGGAAGCTCTGGAGAATATCTTTACGACTGAATATTGTCGACGACTTAATATTGTCTCCTAATAATAAATTATGTGGGTAATTTCACAGTAAAGGCGCACTAACTATGACGGTAGATCACTTCTACTCCCCATGTCTCGCATCTACTGACATGGCCTTTTGACCACGGAAAATTTCGACTATATAACACGTACTTACAACGGAGGCGATTCAACTAGGGAACTTACAGTTCTTTGAGGATTATCCTGCAACTAAAAACATATCGTAGTCCAACTGATTAGGGAGGAACCCCAGGTTCGCGGGTCCATCTCTTGCTCTAGATCCCCTCCTCAGCCCACCATGTTCAGACTCCTGCAAGCCTTCTTGATGTGTGCGACACTCAGCTTTCTTCGTCTCCTTCGCCATTTTGGTACTCGTATTTTCGATGAGTCACGTTTTCAAGATGCAAGCTCTGAGTTCTCATAATCACCTACACTGTTCTTTGTCGTCCTCTGTGGTTGGACACACGCATAATTCACCGGATTTCCGCAGTGCGGCGTCAAAATTCTGAATGGAAAGGTATTTCCCTCGTCTTTGCTCGTCGTCCCTATTCACCTCGGCCTTCTGCATTGTTTTTTTTTTTTTTTTTTTTTTTTACCCTTATCTGATTTCTTGATTGACCCTTATCTGATTTCAGGAATGAGCTCCGTCGTTAATAATCGATAGAACACTGATGATTCTCAGCTCCGTATCTGTTGCAGAATCTTCGTCTCTAGTTCTGGCCACCAGCAAAGTTCTATTTAGGGACCTGCTACAAATTCGATATGGGTACCTAATCATTTTCAAAGTCGCACCGCACCCCATTTCACTACCCACCAATCTTAGCAGAATATTCATTTTTAACTTGTTTATTCTGAAGTAGACTGCAAGGCTAATAGAAGATGAAAAACATAGAAAATAACACACAAAATAACAAACAAACAAACAAATAGAAAAAAAAGATCAGGTGATTTTCCTCAGTCCCCAAACTTCCATCCAACGGTTGGAACACCTGGATACAAAATGAGAGATCCAGGGAAAATATTGGGAAAATGTCTACATAGGTACTAGATAAGAAATAGTCTGCAGGTGCCTACCCAACCTTCCCCCAGAAAAATGTAGTTGAAAAAGGATAATCCGTTTGCGGAGACAAACGACCGGGGTGGTCAAGTTTTACTACCGGAGTCTATTTCTCTTCAGGGAGAAAAGTTACCTCCTTAACGAGGTCTCAAAACAGAAGGAGGAAGCCAAAGGCGAAAAAAGAGAGGGTGGACGGAATAAAAGAGAGAATATTTAATTAAAAAACTCTCCTGAAAACTTGAAATAAAGGTTGGCTGAGGGCAGAAGCCACTTTTTCATTTAGCGAAATGACCTGTTTTTTATCTTCCTGGTATTATCTCTTCTTTTACACGCAATGGAATCAGCTCCTGTGCGCCAAAATGGGTAAGACGTTTGGGAGATAGGCAGAATGCCTCCCACAGCAATGGATGATGATACTCATCTCATTACTATTTATGGTTATGCCATTACCATTATGTTGTGAATGATAGTTAACTTTCACTAGGACCACAGAGCACAAATGCGTGATACTATAAACTCCTCATGTAGTATCCATCGTTCTTCGTTCAAAGAACTGCTCAGTCCCTGGACTAACAAAAGAATTAGAACACCAACTCAGTCCCTCGCTAGTTCCCCCCATAGTCGTGTGGTAGGGGAGGGGCGACAGGTTAGTTATTTTCTTAGCTCACTGAACTATATGGATAACTACATGTGGAGTTTATATTATCAAAGAACGATCAGTTAGTTATTTTCTTTTTCATTAAACGATAGTTTATAGTTCGTCCAAGGAAGTGGGAATAGGAAGGTAGGTACTTCCATGGGTGCCTCAAGCCATTCCCTCGTTTGTTCCATATAGAAGAAGGTGGAGATCCACTTAGACATTCCATCCAACGCGGTGGATTACATACCCTACTTCCTTGATCCATGGTTTTCTATCAGCAAACGATTCATAGATCCTACTTCCATGTACATTGAATGACGGAAACTAAATGAGGAGTTTAAATATTACTCAAAGGAGCTCTCAGATGGGGTGGATCGTGGACACTACATGAGGAGCTTATATACAGTATCATGGAACAATAGTTCAAAAGAACTACTCCTGTAAAGGAGTGAACTAACTGAACTAGAGTACCACAAAAGAACTACTCTTACCCACATCTAGTACTCACCAACATTCCATAAGTATGTTTTTTGAGAAGAAGACTTGAAAAATGAGAATTTCATGGATGCCAGATCCAATTTCACCAAGGGGGAATTTTTATTATTATCGAGTATCAATTTTTTTATATTCAAACTTACGGATTACGTTTCAGGTAGATACCTAGGTACTTATTATTATTCGAAAAATATAAAATTAGTCGTACTCAAGCGTTGGTGATTGAAAATGTTATGATCCCAGTTCTTATCAGTATAGGTGAGCTTGACCAGAAACCAGTTGAAACAGACATAACTAGTTTGAATATTTTCAACGAGAGTGTGCGCTCAATTTATTGAATATCGCTTGCTAATTTAAGATTTGTCTACAAATAGAAAATATTTAAAAAACATCACATGTAGGGTATAGTAGAGGGCAAGCATGGCAAGATTGAGACGATTGAAAATATGGATATTAAAATATAAATTATAATATAGACATCGTAGAGACAACTCCAGAATAGATACGAGTAATTATTGATCAGAGACGATTTGGTATTTCGTGTAAATGACCCGCATTGGCGCATGTTACCTCAGATGGTATAGCGCTTGCTGGACATCATTGTTTCAGGTTCAAATGCTGGCGCATCCATTATTTTTTCTCTCTCAGCTCTTCCTGTTCTTCGCATTGATAATCACATGGAAAAGTAGATGTAGTAGGTAGGTCATTACCTATCATTATTTAGACATAGGCTAAACATGGTTGTGGAAGGAGAATACCATAATTCATGAGCCAACGACACAAACCGCCATAAATAGTCATCAAACTCTCGAAGTAAGCCAGATGAATGACATTTTTTTTTTAAGAAACACAGTTTACGAGGTAACGAAATACCTCGAGTATCTCAGAATAAAAAAAGAGTCTAAGGAGAAAATGTTTGGAGCAAGTCGGGAAGAAGGGAGCATCAATCAACGAGCCACCTTCAACAATGCGAAAAGAAAACGGGACTGTCGACGAAGGAAATTCCCTTGCCCTGTGGAAAGTGGGATTTAATTATTTCCTACCATTCATCATGAGAATGCGACTGGACTGCAGTATATAAAATTCGACTCTATTCAATGAGATGGCAGTAGGTTAATATTCGTGTTCATGTTGTTGAATTTCATTAAATAACGTATTTGCAGTCACTTCATGTTTAACGGATTCAACAAACATGAATTATGAGAACGATAGAGTTTAGAAGCATAAAAAATCACTAAATTCACAGGCATAATAAATTACGAATCAATAAATTACAGGTATGCAAGAACATCGTGGGGGTAACGAGAAATCAATATTATGGCCGCTTCAGAAGCTGTGTCAGATTTTTCGTTATCCCCACACTGGGGGAAGAAGAGATTTATAAATATTGGAGATGTGTTCAGCAAATTATAAAAGTGAAAAAACAGTAAAAACAATGAGGCTTCCTCCGGAGGGTTGTAGTGACGAGAGTTTTGAATATTAACTAACGGCTAGATAGAGTGGGAGGTTTCTGAAAACGACCGAGTGAGTTTTCGCTGAATCCACAGCACGCGCGTAATAAATGCTACCCAACGTCCCTCGCCAATCCCAAAATTCATTCATGGTTGGGTCGAAAGCTACATCTCCAATTTAAATGTCCGCATCTGTACGACGAAACGGTTGAAGTAGCTATGAAGCTGCAGTGTATGATGCTTGATTCATGATGTAGGTACCAACGTTAGTTCCAAGCGAATGGCTTTACTTCGCGAAGCCAAGTGATAATTTGAATGTCGCATTGTTATGCAAATTATTCTTCCTTACTTTACAAAAACTACGTGCTCACTTCCCACTTATGTTTAGAATCATAAGTAAAGTATGTGGAATTAACTGTGGAAAACAGGTAAAGGAAGATATTTACAGTGGGTCACTCTCAACTTGTAACGAGATCCAAATTTATTGGCTAGGTTGTATGTGCCATCTTCACTTGACAGAGTATTTTCAACTGTTTGGGGATTAATTTTGACTCAAGTGAGGTTCACAAAGAACGTTGAAATACTGTCGGAGTCTTGAGTTGTGATGTTTTATCGCCCGTCCGTTCTCCAATATTAAATTCTAAATTGGTCTAACTCGGGAAAGAATCCAGATTGCATAATCGCTCCAGAGTTGCAGAACTCATAAAGACACAAAAGACGTTTCTCCATCAAACCCAAAACTTCCCTTCTCTACTATCACCAAAGGGATTTCAATTAGCTGGGACGTCACATGGCTGAGCCTCATTGAAGATGGACGAGCCAATCATCACATGCCTCCAAGAGTTATGTACTGAAAAAAAGAAAAAAACTTTTATGGGAGAAAAGTGGGATGTAATGGAGTTGAGAAGGTGGCTATTCTGCTGTTTGTGGTGTGCTGTTTGCAATTGAGGTATTGTTTAGTGCGGTAAGCATGCTTGCATCATAAAAAACCATATACCCTATTTTTATTTGGCAATAAATTATTATTGTACATAACACTAAAACAATGAATGCCCTGCTGAATTTCAAGAATTAATGTAGCTAAATAAGAACATTTTAATTTTGCAAACTGATGCCAACCATAGGTACAGTACAAGGACTACTGAAATTGCATATGTTTGTGGAAGTGTATAGTTTTCAACTACATAATGTTCATTATATATTATGAGTTCGAAACATTACGAACAAACTGACGTTATCCCTCTCCTATATAACCTCCAAACCATCAACGAAATTATCACGCACATTGAAATAGCTATTATATGTACGAATGATGAATTGTTGGCTGAAATATATAATTAACATCATTAAGGGGGTTCCGCCAGTAGTGTGAAACACTTCTCCATCTTTTCTCAGTCAATGATCGATCAATTTCAAATCTGCTTTCGGCATTCTTTCAACTTTTTAATTCTGCAGGGCAACACACTATCGAAATTTTAAATTTCAAAAATTTCACATTTTGTTATCAATTTAAAATTTAGAATTTGAAATTTGATAGTACGTTGCCCTGCAGAAAATAAAAATAGAAAGAATGACGAAAACAGATTTGAAATTGATCGATTATTGGCTGAGATGTTTGGAAATGGAAGTTGGAGAAATGTTTTAACGGTGAAATGGTAATGGGAGTGGGGGAAGGGGTGGTTACTTTTTTGAAACATATTGACATGAAGTAGTAATAAGATTCGTCGTGAGAGTTGATATGAACTCTATAATTCCCGAGATTTTCGAATTTTTTATGACGGTTTACACTCTGGCCGGAACACCCTTAATATGCAAAGCGTAAGAAAAACCGAAAGGAAAACATTTCAACGATCAAGATGTGACGATGAACCAGTTCTAAAATAGAGGGTTTCTTCATAACTAGATATTCCAGTCATGAAAGAATCTGACTCATATAAGTAAACGAAGTAAGTACCTACGAGAAAGATTATGTATGCAGGGAAACGAGCTTCGAGATGAGGCTTCTCAGATTTAAGATGCAGACGAAAATATGTAGGCAGAGAAATTAGGAAACTGTTATCGAAGAAATGAGGGAAAGCATTGGGAAAACCGTGGGGAGAAATCGATTAGGCGCAGATGTGAGATGTCAATATGGGCGTAAAAAGATCTCAAGAAAGCGTCACGTCTTCAGAGCAATATCCCGCATACAAATCGACCTATTTTCATGAAAACTCCGGATAAGATCGTATACGTCTTTCTCCTGGGAAGGGATTCTCAGAGGGGTGAGCGCCAGGGAAGAGATAGGCGTATCCGCGTTGTAATCGCGTCTTCAAGGAAGAAAAGGGGTGGCAGCTCTTGGAGCGAAAATGTGGGGGTTTTCCTTTGAAACAGAAAACACGGGTGCTGCAGGAGTTACCCAAGATATCCTGTAGGAACAAGAGTTGACTCTAAAAAAACGTAATATGATAAGGCAATAACTTTGGAGCTTTTCAAAGGCCTGAGTAGTATAGGAAAACCATCTCGGGTGAACTCTTGAATCAATTTGTATGTAACGAATCCCTATCCATCCACATATATACTCACATATATACGTACCAAAACGACTAGTATTCACTAAATAATAAATTGGTCACTCATCACGTCTATCAACTCTTTCTATTGATCAGACTAGCAGTTATAGTTAATCTCTAAACCATCAATAGTATTGTATTGCACTTATAGAATCCCCATGGTCAAACAAATTGTAGCCATTATATACAGTATTTACATCCTAGACTAGATCAAATAAGTTTAATCAAATCGCTAGTTCCTTCGACGCTACTAGTGAAATCTCTAATTGAATCCAGTCACACTGTTCAACACTGATTAACTACCTCTCAACTTATCTCTACACTATTATGTACCAGGCTCGAATAGATATAGGTACCTAATACTTAGATATAGTATTAGATATACAGTAAAAGTATTAGATATAGGTATCTAATACTTTTACTGTATCATCTGAGACTAATTAGGTATCTGCTCTTTATCTACTTTATATACCCATTATTCTCCAGTTTCACTATTTTACACGTATCTTTCTTGAATAATGAGTAATCGTTTCCTAGCAGTTAATCTCGCTCTGCCTCATGTCTCTGGTTGGATGATAACGATATAAGCAAAATCAAGTTGGTTACTTGAGACAATTTTGTCTATCAGTACAGAAGTCCGGGACGACAAAATCGTAACACCCGGAAATTTTGAATGAGTGCCATCATTCAAAAGCACGCTTACATAATTCAAAAGGCCGGCTTGGCCAGAAGTAGGGCCGGAGGGAAGGGAAAGCAGTGTGAAAGAGAGACCAAGTTGACTCGACCCTTTTCAAGATTCTGGTGGGCTAAAAGTAAAATGTCATTCAGGTCACAGAACCACAGGAAGCTTTTACCTCACAGCAATTAGCCACAAGATGAGACTATTTTAGAACTTTTCTCGTTTCTCAAGAAAACCAATAGGTCTAAGAAGAATTTATGCGAAATACGAGTAGGTATACGGGACATTTTCGTATACGGTATAATTTTTGGAGAAAAAATAATTTTCAATTATTTATCACGAAAATAAGTAAAAGAAAGAATCTTCACAACCAGTGTTGTAGGTAGGTACCCAACTATACAGTGTGGTCCATGAGTGAAGCGCCCCCCTCTGATATCGTTATTTTACTGCTTAAAAAAATGTTTTTTTCAGTGGCCCTCTATGGGGCAAAACGAACACTAACTCTGTCATTTCAAACGGGACCCCTCTAGAAACGGAGCCAATCTTGTCCATTATCAGGATGGAATCATATATTATGATGGACTCAGCCATGAATGGATTCATCCATTATCAAGATAGAATCCTAGAATTATAAAATCATTAATCGGAAGATGCGTAACGATAATGATCATTTTGATTTTACACGCTATGATCATCGTGGACCTAATAATAATAATTGGAAACGAAATATTAAAGAACAAGTTCAAGGGTTTATTAATTAGTAGCATTTTCATTCTTCGCCCGGAGGGTTACAAAAGCCGTGTGTAATTTAAGGTACCAAATGAGTAGGCGAGGCGAGACTTCTTTCACATTGTGCTAGTTCAAATAAATCTATGTATAGGAAGTACGTTTCCGGAGTAAACATGTAACAAAGGCTTCCATATTATGTTCCATAACTGCCAATCCTGTTTAGGCGATCCAGTAAAAATGGCAACTCACCCTATAGCAGAGAGTCAAAACGATAAATCACGTAAGCTGGTGTTTGTGTGCTACCAGTGGTAGGGATTGCTGGTTATGAACACCACCGGTAACGACACACTATCTCTCAAATACGGTTTGAAGGGAGGAACAATACGAGTATTATTATTACGAGTCATTTGAGTAGGGTTTAGAGGGGGGGGGGGGGGGGGGGGGGGGGGGGGGGGCTGTCTCAGTGGTTCATAATAGAATGTAACGCAAAGAGAAAAATTTCTGGTTCTAAAACATACCTGGTTGTTATTATTTTAATTAGTTGATATATAATGAAAATATTTGTTAATTTATGGAATAGCTGCTCAACCCGTGCGTTGCACAGGATAAAAGTGGGTATATGAAAGTTCTTGGTGGATCCCTGTACCACACACCCTATAATCCAAAGTGGCCTTTTCTCCCTTGATCCATTAAGCACGAATTTGGACGATTTCAAAATACTCTACAGGGTCTAACTTCACTAATTTCTACGGATCTCATAACGTAGTAAGAATCGTGATGGCTGAAAAACTCGTATCTCCCGATCTCCTTCCCCAAAATTCTCCCTCAGTTTCTAACAAGAAATTTACGAGCAAAGGCGGTCATTCAAGGTGGACCTATTCATTATATACCCGTATGTACAACTATAGGTAAGTACCGATATGACGCAAATTGCGAAAATCCCCAACAGCCTACCTTTGATATTTCAAGTTAGACTAATCCAAAGATTTACCTACCATATTAATTTTTATTGAGATATGTCTCGAAGTGGGTCAGGGTGAGAAAATTGTTATTCGGTATTGGTATATCAGATGGCACCTACCAATACAAATGAGCATTGGTATAGACTGATGCAGAGAGGAATAAATATTGAGATAATGGCGTAAATCGCCTACAAATTGCAGGGAACGAAAAAGCAACGCGTTATTACTGTGAACATCTGCCTATGACCGGACAGGCCGAATTACGATTCTATTAAAAAAATTGTTCTATATGTAATAATAATATTTAGTTTTAGGTATACCTATTAATTTTTTGTTTTGAGTTGAGCTCAACTTGGTCAAACTTTTGGTGCCCACTAAATGAATGTATGAAAAATGTACTCGAATGCAAAAATCCTGATTTGTGATGCTGAAAGCGTAAAATCGATATTTTGCTTCAACTTGTCCTTGAAGCTTCTACATTCTAGAGTAGAACTTTACAAAAAACCCAAAATGCGTCCACTCACGAGACTTGGTGAGTTCAGAGAGGTATGCGTGACCTATATTGACCTAGAGGGCGGTGGATCTGTTGTACGTTCACCCCCGCGGGGTTGTGTAGGCGGCAAGGAGGCGGAGCGGGGAGGCACGTGGGGGATGATATCGACCAACAGTGGTGTGAGGTGAGCGGGGGAAGGGGGAGGTGAGGGGTCTCGAGGGGCATCGAACCCCCCGCCACCCCTATGGGATCCCTTTCGTCTTTCCTGTGCATCTCACCTCCCCGTTCTCTACCATCACCTGGCGCGGCTGGGTTCCGGCTCGAGGGTAGACTAGTCCGGACGACGGACGGCGCAGGGATGAAGTTCATCCTGACGTATTTTCCCTTTCACGCCTGTCGCCAAATCACGGCTGACGTTCTTGAAGGGTGCGCGGGACGCCCGGCTTGGGAGGCGCCTCAACCATGCCCCGACGCAGCTCAAAATCCTTTTTATCACGTTCCACGTTTCTAATTTTCAATTTTCAGGGCAGTAAAATTTTGGTTTGGTGGAACCTTAGGAAAAATGCTGAATGAATCAAACATGGCAAGTAAGTATATAATCTACCTAGGTAACTACGTTTAAAGGGATTTAGAGTTCACAAAAAATTTAGAAAAAAAAACAGGTAAGCAGACAAGGAAGGTATTCATGGAGCGAATTACGCACGGGCGCCTTCGCGGTAGCTCTGTACGTGATGTGAGAACCGAGCGGTTCAGCATCTGAATGCTTCCCGTGTGGGCCAACGTGGCACGTGTCCACCCTCGAATACATTTAATGATACTTCAATTTCTAATAATAAAATAATAATTAATTATTTCTTAATATATATGATTTTATTATGGTTTTACATTATTTTATTGCCGGGATTCAACCCTAATGATGATATAATAAGTAGGTACAGGTTTGATGCTTATTCGTTCGTACATGTAGACGGCTGTTTTGAGCGCCCACCGGTATACGTGCTGCTCGCGTCGGCCTGATTCCTGTCAGTTATTTGCGCGAACTCAGAGGGAGTTCGCAGTTCACGGTGTGAAGGCCTTTTGACTATCGTGCTAGCGAACAGTAAGCCGATTCACCAAAGACTACTGCTGCTGCTTGCGGCCGGTTCGTTGGTTTCCTCCGGCTCGCAAGAGTCCCGCAGTAAAAATAATTTCTGCTCGCAGATTGTTCGGCTTGCTCGTGAAGTACGCACTTTTAAAGCATCTTGAAGTTCATACTCAGGATTTAATGCAATTCAAGTTTAAGTCACAAAAATGACTTCGTTCAAACCAGTCTCAATCGTTCAAGCCCTGTTTGATAGCGATAATATCTCTCAGAACTGTCTCTAGAATATTAATTCGTTTACCGGGTCCCGAAGTGAAATCACCCGTGTGTTGTTGCAGGTTTGGTAGGTACATTCTTCATCCGGTTTCAATCTCTAATCATCAGTGCCAATATTTTCGTGGATCAGTGCAGTGAAATTCCCGGATCAGCCGTCGCAAGCACCCATGATTTTTGAATTCCATTATCTCATAGGTACCTCTCTGTGAATCCAGTCAAGTGAAGCTCCTTGGAAGCTAAATTAACCGGTATAATTGTATTCGCTGCCGAGAACGGTGAACTGCCAACCTGACACGTAGCAAGAACGCCCCTTGATTAGAGTGATACCGGTCGCTCGTTAGTTTGATCTTGCTTTGTTTACGTTTCGATCTCGTCAAAATGATAACAATTTCTACAGAGGAAAAATTCAATTATATCATCACCCTAATGAAAACCATGGACGATTGCATAGATAACAGGTTTGAGTCTCTCGAAAAATATATCGACTCCAATGCTACGGAAGTTAGCAAACAACTAGAGGAATAAGACAGACGCACACAACTGCTAAAAAAAGGCCCAGAACTCAGAAATACCGAATTTGGCGTCCAACCTGACATACCCGGGAACTTCGGAAGCGAAATCGAGAGAACCGGAAGGAGAACGAAGTATACGAGGGCCCTCATCTCCCCCATATACAAGAAAACTCTGGAAATCGGAAACGGAAGTCAACAGCCGGGAAACGGGACAAGCAAGGCCTAGAGTCTAGCAACTTGATGAACATTGCATTCTTCAACTGTCAAGGGTATTTTAATAATTTCATGAATGATGTAGGTATCATATTTTCTAGAGAATAATTTATTTCGATTTATCTTCGGTAGTTGAATCCTGGCTAGACAAGGAGGTAAACTTTGTTTTGAAAATTACAAAATATTTTTCGTGGCGCTGACGTCGGGTGAGTATTGATAGAGCTTGTAAGTGATGGTTCTTCTAATCTAAAATATAGGCAGGACCTCATAATAATGGTGACAAAGGAGTACAATTACAAACTTGTTTTGGGGTTAGTGCACTTCAATAAAGGTGAAAATGAACAACTGGCAAATGAGGAGGGCTCAATTTTGTGGGGCCCATCGATTTTGCTGATCGGCATAGGTATATACTTTATGTTACGCACCTTAAGTGAAGTATAACTGCGGAAATGAAAACAGGCCTCGGCCGACTCACCGTAGCCTAAATATTACATCCATACCCATAATAGAATGAAATGCGGATTCTTCAATATGCACTACCCCTACCTGACAGGCACTCAGAACGCTTCGCGAATATGTGAAATGAACCGCAAGGAGGTATAAATCAGAAATTGATAGTCGGAGACCCCGAGGACCTATCAGGCGTGTAATCTCCATTCATAACGTCGAACCAGGCCAGAGGTCTCCTGTGCACCAGTTGCCTTCCTTCGCTCGTTGATGTTCTTTCCACCGCTTTTGTATGGAAATGAACCTCCGGCCTTGACTTCGCGAGTTCGAACTCCTATCCGTTCTGATCCGTTGAACGTCCACCTGCACGCCACTTCACGGTTCGATCACCGTCCAGTCAACTCTTCAACCTTATCGGATGGAGAGGTATGGGGTGAAGAAACAAACATCGCTAACTGCAACACAAATTTATTTTGTGAACATTCTCCATTGATTATACGGGACCTTGTCCAAGTACTTCGCTCGCTCACAATCATCGATCGAAACTAGCAGCTACAAGTTCATAATATAGGTACCTAACTACTTATTTACTTTCTTCAACCCCAAAAGTTATGTTATAAAGAAGAATAGACAATATTATATTGGATAATAATTGAACAAATTGTTTACACCAGAAGAGACTCGCTCGCTACACTGTCTCGCACGTCACCACTCTGAGAATGATTCAACTAGGTACCCCTCTTTACTCAACGTAACTTCAAGCTTTTGTGAGGAAATAATTAATTCAGAAACCAATTTTCGAATCCTAATATTACTGGACGTATAATAGGAGTAGGCAATTGCAACATTTTATAAATATTTTTCAACGGAAGAAAACTATTCCTGTCCCTTCCAGGATTCTGTCCATTCAATTGATCTTTTCGCCACAAGAACCCCAAGGAAGTACACCAGAAACATGGGGAGGGAATACATGATAAGATATCGATTGTATTATGATGGTAAAGGGTGGTATGGAAGAAGAGAATTAGGGCTGAGGGGTGGCAGAGACGCAATGCAGTCAAAGAACCAGACTAAAGTGAGGTGGAATTATAGTCTTCCTACTGTGTTGTTACTACAGCAGTCTGCTTCCGGAAGGGTGCATGGGGGAAGATAGGAAGAAGCAACAAAAGATCCGAAGATTTTCTTTACCAACATAAACATAGTCTTTAGTTGTAGCGTCTGGACTTTGCAACTTATGCAGAATAATCGTTCTACTTTATTACGATCAATTATTAGGAATGACAGACTAGTAAAAGTCTGGCATACCAGACCATAAGAAAGCTCGAACCAGCAAACCTTTCCGCGCTACGAGCGGGAAATGATATTAGGTGCCATAACTGGGTAAATAAGTAGAAAAGCCAACGCGTCAAAATCGGGTTAGCCAAAGCACGGCCATGAGATTTTCGTCAATCAACTCCAACACTGCGAACATTTGGTAGGTAGTAACCATCGATCGATGAGCTTGACTATCAACTGTCAACAGGAAAATGGAAATGTCTCAGTTTGGACATTATTAAGAATAGCAAAACCTCACCGCTCTGCGGGCGGTCACACACGCGAAGAGGCAGATAGCGTAAAAAATAGCACCAAAAACCGCGTCAATGTCGGTTCACCCAAACCTTGATCGTTTGTTATTTACCAATAATATTGATATTGTCAACTCCAACATTGGAAAAACGCTGAAAATTATTACACAACGGTTTATTATTTTCTATATAGATCACCCATCTAAAAATCCTATTATTTGCGTGTAGCAAGTACCTACCTCACCTACCTCAGCAAGTACCGCCCTCACACAATTGAAGTTCAATAAAATCATCGCACTCTCATATTCATGGGAATTTTTGAATATGAACTCTGTATTCCATGAAGTGAAAGTCTGTCTCCCACCACCCCCTTGGTGGAGGGGGGGGCATAGGATCAGAGGATATTAACGGTCAGGCGCCAAGAGACCAAGGTGACAGCTCAGTTCTACACCCCAGCTACATATTCTGGTACATGTCGCAGTAACGAATTTCCCTGTAGTACCCTGTGTCACGAAGGTTAACATTTTTTTCTCAATTGAGTTTCCAAGTCTTCAGTCATGTTCGCCAAATTGAGTGTTTTCACTTTCGTGTTACTGATTTTTATTGAAATCGTATTGCAACATGAATCAGAATCGATGTATTTTCTCTAACCCTTTGATTCAGATCCAACGTCAAAATTTTCTCACTGTAGGTAGGTACTATAGGGCGATGACATTCACAGGGGATCGTCTATGTCTATGCCCAAGAGAAGGGCTCTAAAAATGCTCATGGTTCTAGGGGGGCATGACCGAGGAAAGGTTGAGCACCACTGAACTATTGATCGATCCATATACAGCATGGAATTTATCTGATTCGATTTGGAGAAATATGCTGTGACTATAATTTATAAACATGTTAAACGGGAATGGGGTGAAGGAGTGGGTTCAGATTCTATAATTTATAGTCAACGTGAAAGTATATATCCTGAACAGCAGCTTCTTAGTGGAAGGGCGGAGGTGATAATCACGATCACCCCAGAAATTGAGTGTGATAAATGGTCGGAAAGGAAAGATGCGGGACGCTGGCAACCTATTAGCTCCAATAACACGGGGAGAGCCGTGCAACCAACAACTACAATTCTTCTTGTGTCAAAACAAATAATTGACCAGTGTGAGTCAGACCTGGAAGTGAAGGCCTCACAAACATCGTTCGACAAGAACAAATAAATGCGCCCTGGTACGATTCGCGATGAGAAGGAGGGCGTCGCAGAAAATCAACGTATTATAAACAATTATTTGCGCATTGTACAATAATATGAATATTGGCCAACTATGAGCTTCCTCGTATCCTTTATAAAATAAAGTCTCATCATCATATTGTATTATGATTGTGTTCAACATTGATATGTAAGCAGTAATCGGAACTGTGAGATATTCCGAAATGGGGAAATTGTATGGTTATTTTTTTTATGTTTTATTGAAATATCTTGGTGAAGGGCTATCCAAAAAGGCGCTACATGAGGGGTAGGATCTTACCGTGAATGGGTTTCGTGAATTCAACCTGATTGACTTCACCTACCCCCCGCTTGCCTGGCCGGGCCCCTCAGCTCCCATCTTTTGCGGAACCTAAATGGCGTCACAAGCTCCCTTTCAACCCGTTTCCTGGTCAACCAATCGTAATTTCAAGCTGAAAATAGGCTCCATGGGGTTTTCAAGGGCACTAAATCAGATTTTGAGGTTCATAATGCAAAATTTCTACCCACGCAAGATCCCAGTTATCAGTCAATTCTCATCGAAATCCAACCAATAAATCTTTCGAAATGGAAATTTGTAGAAACGAACGTTTGCGTTTGCGCAGTGGCGATGAAATCTGCAACTGATTCAGGATGCGGTGATTTTCGAAGAATCTTGGAAGCATTGTAGTGTCTTCTCTTCGAGCGTGAAGTACGGTTCGAAAAAGTGTCTCGGTATTATATGTAGGTGTAGGTATGTACGGTTAATCGTGTTGCAATGATTTGAAGTCCACGCGGGCTTAAAGTGGCAACTTCTACACCATCACGATTAAATTCGTGAGCGAACGAGGAATTCAGGTATGTTTGCACAATCGCAGAGGCTTCTATTGATCAGAAAGCGTTGACATTCAATAAACCATCTAAAGCCGAACGTGAACAATACCTGCCTGGAAATCACAAATCGGATTCCGTTACCATAGCAGACAGGAAAGCAATAACTAACTCAATCTCTTTTTTATTCATAGAGATTTTTTCAGCCTACCTGATTAGAAGCTGTATAATAAATAGGAAGATAATTCTCAACTTCTGAACATCAAGCTCTCACGCCAATATTGGGTTTTATTAAGAATGAGATATAATAAGCATCTGCTCTTGTAGGGGGCATTTTTCTGTTTAATTGAACAGCGGGAGGGGACTTTTTTATCCGGCTAAACGCACCCATTTCATTAAGTTACGGAGCGTAACAACATTAACCAACTCCCCTCACTCGTCCCATCACATTTACAGAATCAACCCCTCCGTTGTTTAATGAGAAGAGTAATCATAAGGGCGAGGAAGGAAGGGAAGATGGAACTTCGTTAACCTCTGTGGCTATTGTTGCCCCGGTCGGGAATGTGGACAGTGAACTGAGTCTCACTAACTTTTTGGCTACAACTTCCTCAAAGCCAGTTTCACAGTTTGAATCGCGTGTTTTGTGGATAACAACTACCTAACTTTCCAATGAGGAACGTAAAACACCAATCCTGTCATCCATTCCACTTATGAAGATATATATCGTTTTCTTATAGTTTATCGTGGCAACGTTAATTTAGTAAACATCATCCCTTTAAGAATCATCTCTATAATTTGGAGAATATTCAAAAATAAAAACTCTTATTAAATTCGAATATTTCTCAGTTTCTAACTAAAACAGGATGAGATTGAGTCGAAATATTTTGTTCACTAACATGTTCACTGGTAGATCATTTTTATATTGAATAAGTTAAAATCTGATTAATTGAGTCGAATATATTTTTGTCAATACCTTGATTCACTGCTAGATCATTATTATATTGAATGACATTGAGTCGAATATATTTTGTTCACTAACTTGATTAACTGCTAGATCATTATTATTTGAATGTTTAAATAGTTACTTACTTGACCGTGATTAGTAGTATCATGCTCTTACCTGCGACACATGGGGAAATACGA
>JAEMON010000003.1:31190430-31211665 GCA_030264115.1 Lygus lineolaris | reverse complement strand
TTTTTCCTGGAAGCTTGACGTAATTCCTAAGACGTGAAAAATATTTGTTGCTATTTGTAGTGCATCAGCCAACAGACGGGTTATATTTCAAACCAAATAAATTTTTTTCACTTTTATAAGTAGGTAGGTACGTAACAGTGCATTTTAAGAAAAGATACCAACAGAAAGAGTGAAAAATCAAAAACAGCTGCCTCAATGTATTATTTAAATCAGTATTATATCACTTTTGGTCAGTCTCGACAGTATTTATGAATCTGTTCAGCCTATATCACTACAAACAACAAATGGGGAATTCCTATGTGTCGTAATTTTGCATTTTCGACTTCAAATTATGATTCAGCACCCTTGAAAACTCCTGAGCCCTAATTTTCAAGAAGCCTGAATGTAAAACGGGTGAGAAGTTCACGCTTCTGTTCTGAAGAGTGGAGGGTCCCCCCCCCCCCCCCCCCCCCCCCCCCTGGCGGGTCGGGGTGGGTGACGTCATCTGTATATATTTTACGGCACTCGTTTTCGCTCTCTTCCAATCTTCGGATACCTCACATACATCACAACCTCTCAACGAAATCCTCCAGCTGAACGAATAAAATGAGCCAGAATAGCCAGAGTCGCCTATAAGTAAGGTTTGTAGAAGATGCTTGTAATCTTATTTTCCACGGAAGGTAGAGTTGGATAATGGTGTTTATATTTTCATTTCGTAATTCAATTTTACCTCCATTCATCCATCCAAGTTCACCACATATTGCTGCGAAACACCAATAAAAAAAAGAGAGCCGCTCGTAAAAAATTCAAGGTTCCGTCGCGTGTCGAAACGACTCCTGACCCGACGCTCTTTTTTTGCAATAGAATACAGCCGTCCCAACCGAAATCATCGCAATTCGCTAACCCTCGAACCGATCCAGAAAAAGGTCGTTCAGCACTTTTTTCACGCCATGTCAAACGGGACGACATAATTGCATAGTTGCGAACAAAAGAAGAAGAGACCAAAGAGCGATAGAGAAGCAAACAGTACACAGTTTGCCAACATGCAATTTCCCTGGTGTAGAAAAAAGATGGCACAATAGTTCTCCAAGAGAGGAGAAAAAACCTTACCCATTACCCAGCCTCTCACCCCATCTAACTAAACGTTTTCACCAGTCATCTATAATTTACTGACCATTGCTGTGGAAAGTTTGTGCAATTCAACTCACTATGTAGATCTCATCGTTACACAGTTTAGCTCTCGTTTCCATGCTAGTTCCTGCCAACGAGTAATACACGTTAACAAGAGTATTGGTTTTATTGGTTCAATATTTGAAATTTTTACAAAGAGTCCCATAAGGGGGTTCTCCCCTCTATCTACAGGACTATTATACAAACATAATAAACATTTTTTCTTCAACTATCAAAATAAATAACAAAACTGTATCTATGCCCATTTTCAAGGCCTTTTCAAAATAAACTCTCTTACATAAAAATCAACCCTTTTCAAGTCAAAAAATCAACCCTTTTCAAAATAAACTCCCTTATATAAAAATCAACCCTTCACTTCTCCGTCCCCCTACCACTTATCTTACTCATTCCGTACCCTGACTACCCACCAGTCTCCACTTATCTTACTCTTTCCGTACCCTGACTACCCACCAGTCTCCACTTATTTTACTCTTTCCGTACCCTGACTACCCACCTGTCTGCCTTTCGATCCCAATCATTCCATTTCAAAATATCCTTCCCCTTCACTTTCCATTCCTTCTTCCTCAGCCTATTCAGCTCCTTCTTCCCAATAATATTTGCATTCTCGGGATGATGACCTCCAATCTTTTTGGTCCATATAATGTCCTGACCCTGGGTAAATCATAGTGCTGTCCGTCTGTCCGTGACCCCTTCCCATGTTCTGTCAGAGTCAAATATATGTCCCAGGCTTTTGTATTCTTCAGTAAGTTCGTCTATTACAGTTGTTTAATAGTCAATATCCCCATTCCTGACTCAGCCACCCGCAGCTCTTTATTGGCGATGTCCCGGGTGCTACCTGCAAAACCGCTCTGACCCTCCTTTGTTGCACATTCAACACCTCCAGAGCGGCTGTGCAGGCGCCGCATCCCAGGCACCCACTGCATAACTCAAATGAGACTGGAAAAACTGGAAAATATTAAGCCTTACAGTCTTTGTCAGTTGGAGTGATATAAGGGCAAGCTATAACCACCGACGCCCCTCCTCATTTCCCCTGTTACCTGACGTACCTATGTGCGCATCCCAACTCATGGTCTCTCTTATTACCAAGCCCAGGCACCTCATATCACTCACCTGCTTGTAGTAGGTACTTGCGTGGAAATAAATTATGTCATCGTCAGAACTTGAATTATGAAATTCTTGGCATTGAAATACATTGTGAATATATACAAGTAATTTATACCTACTTAGCAAATATAAAAGTTTCTCTAAACAAGACATTCAAATGAATACGATACCATATACATACCACTTTAAATACCTAGTTGCCAGTTTACAACGAAGAAAAAAAAACCTTAAAAGTTAGTGTATACATATTGCTTTCCAAACACAGCCGACCAGATGGGCACAGTAGGGTAAGCTGTTTAGTATTCTCTGAGTCTGTCGAGCACAAGACTCATCAACCAAGTTCTAATGCAGCACAACGCCTCTCTAGCCTAATGAATGGTTTCCCGTTCTCATTAGGTAGTAACAGTTCCTACGTTGGGCAGGCAATCGAAAATTAAATTAAATTTGCAGTAACTTATCCGTAGTTAATTTATTTTATTTAACATCACTCACATAACGACATTTTACGGTAGGTAGTTTAAGAGAATTTATCAAAGGTCAATCTCGATCAGTGATGGGCACCGGGAATATTCCCAGGGGAATATTCCCGGGTGGGAAGGAATTTATCGGGAATATTCCCCAACTTATTCCTAGTAAAAATAGGGAATTAATTTTGTTCTTCAATTTTACTTGTTTTATGCTTCTGGATTATCTAAATTGTTACTACATACTACAATTTCTTATTAAATGCTCCAGGGGCATAAATAATTGTGTTTTAATGCAACACAATAGCATATTCTTCAATTCTATTGGGGTAGGAATTGGATTCAGAAGATAGGTCCTGTTCAAGTTGTTCTTCTCCTCTCTGGGCTTCTGTTGTGGGAACTAGGAACTTCTTGTTTTCCTACTTTCGTGGTGCTAACAACAGAAGCCCAGAGAGAAGAACCACAACTTGAACAGGACCAAGTCATGTTGAGTCGAGCACTGATGATGGGAACCCATGCTCAGAATCTGGATCTTGTTTTGAGTGAGTTTTTTAGCGAAAATTTTCCAAGAAAATTCATATATTGCAATGGCTTCAAAATTTTAGTTATGCAAAATTTTGAATACCTATTTTCTTCATGGAAATCCGTATTGGACGATTCTAAGAAGATTTCTGAAGGTTAAAACATTTTCATATATATATCATGTATGTCATCTCAGAGGATCGAATAAGACGAGCCCTAGGATCGATATAAAACATCCAAACAAATTTCAAAATGTCAGTAATAACAAAAGAAAGGAAAAGTTCGTTGACCAGGATTATTGAAGCAATGTTAGGGGTCAAATTTTGAATATTAAGGGTCAAAAGATGTGTTTTTGAGGTTGTTGACGTAAATTACCTATCAACTTAAACATAGAAACATTATGGTATACTCGCATTAGAAATCAGCGCAAAACGTCGTACAAGAATCACCCAAATCGTTTAACATGATTCGCTCATCAACTCAGGCTGCATGACGGAACTCTCGATTTTTTCGTTCCACTTATTACCTTTTATGTCAGCAATAAATTAATATAAATGTCTGTTCTTAAATTGTTGTTCAAAATTCAGACCTGTTAGTTTATTATTCAGCACCTAGGAAATAGCATAAATTGGACATTTCAAGATATAGGTCAACCCTGAAGTGGTCATAATACGGAGCATAACGATTTTATCAGCTACAAAAATAAAGTTTCGTATAAATTCCCTTGTTTGGAATTTTCCCAACAATAAATTCCCGGGAATTTGTCCATCACTGATCTCGATGATTCAATAATTTGAAGAGCGAATGATTATGTTAAGTATTTGACAACGGGAATGCATTTCATTAGTAGAAGTACGTAGTAGTAGTAAAAAAGTGAGCAGCCATTTCTGTCTGTATTTTCGTCCGTCTACCACTCTAGGCTTCGCGGATGTCATCAGCTGTCCTCCAAAGGGAAGATCAGAATTTGTTCAGATGATTTCGCTCATCGCTACTCATTGCCTCACACGCTTGAGTGGAATGGGGATCGCCGACGGCTCGACGTGAAAATACTGAGAAGTGTGGTCCCAGCCACTCAGCTGGTCACCCATCCAAGTACTAACTACGTCGCTGAAAGCTTCACTCCGGTGAACTCACGGGAACCGGTTTATTCCACCAGATAAGGCCGTCGGCTGCATTTCAGCTAACGATTGTACAATAGCAATGAATATCGGAAGAGAACAAATTGTAGGAGAACTACAATGTTAGTAGCAGGTACTGGACTAGGTAGGTACATAACACAGTGTTTTGATCAGGGGATTTACCCAGCCTCCATGGCCACATCAATGGCTGCATCGACGGTTGTGCAGATGAACCTAGATTGTTAGGTAAAACCTGCTAATCGTATACAATTTTCATGTTTCAAACACCTGACTCGCGGGCACACAATAAAAACTGGCAACGGGGCACTGTAAGCTGTAACAAAAACAAAAGAACACTCTCAATAGAACATACCAGCGGTAATACGAGTTTCGTGAACGTGAGTCTACTTCATTACCGTAATTTCCCGTTCAAGGGTGGTATTGAAAAAATGACCATGAAACCCCCAAGGGCCTACGAGAAGGTAATTCGGATAAAACAACCCAAACAGGTCCGGCATGCCATACCGACCCCTCCCGAACTATCCTACTCGAAAGCACGTTGTTATTCAAATTACACGGTCGCCCGGTGGATTTTCGGCTTATCTTCAAATACCACCAGAAAAGTCGTAATAGTGGTGCTTGTTGGTTGAGAGGCCCTAGTGAGTCTACTGACCACAATATGACATGGAAGCGACTATAGAAAAATTTTTTATCACAAAACCAACAAAGGACGGTAACCTATCTAGCACGATAGCAATCAACTAGGAGAGGATTGGAAGTACCCAACGATATCTAAAGGGGTGATCAACGACGGAACAAAGTTACCAATCCTTCCGACCATTATATTTAATGGTTATGAACTTGAAATATTTAACACGGACTCAGGAATAAATCCCGAAATATTTACGTCACTTACCGTTGTATTCATTCTGATGTGAATCTGGTGGGCCGTGTTAAGAACATGGGTTACAAGTTGTATAAGTGATAAGTTGTTTCGGCGTCTAATAAGTACAAGTAATTTTACAAGTTATTTGTAGCAGAGACCTCAGGAGTTTCCTCTTATTCCCTTCTCAACCAAACGATAATATCTATCCAGTACGACCCAAGTTTACTACCTTTAACCAATCGGGAGTTTATCTCAAATTTGATTTTGAACAGGTCTACACAGTATTACGCGGTAAACGCATAATGCATAATAACATAGAGGGAAACATTCCACGTTAGCAGTTTTTCACAGCAAACGGAGGTTTTTCAAAAATGTAAACACCCAAAACTAATGATTAGACTGAACATGTTTGAGTTGTTTGTGTGGCTTGAACTACACCATACCCATCACGTTCATCATAACTTGGAACGGATACCTTAGAGTGCTATAGAATCAATAACGAACATAACTTGAGTGAATAGGGTCAGGTGGGGTAATTGGGAACTAAATTGATATGTTTCACTTACTCATAGGCCTTGTGGCCAAGCAATAAGTTCAAAGACTGTTTTTTTCGGCATGAAGTTATCACTACAGATTCCAGTCAAAATTTTCCATGGACCATGGAAAGAATCAAGTGTTTTGAATTGCCCAATAAATACTGTTCTCAATTACCCCACGTTTCCCCAATTACCCCATGGAGTAGAAGGATTGAGAATGATGTTAATTATGTTTCCTAGACTTTTTTTTCTGAACTCACTAGAATGATGAAAAGGAAAGTATTATTACCATCAATATCTACCATCAGTGCAAAATTGAAGTGATTTAGACAAAAACCGGGCAACTTCCAATCGGAGTAACTTATAGAAAATGAATTCGGCTTTCTTAAACACTCGATTAAGAATTAATCGATCCAAGGATTCATAAAAATATATCGGGAACTCGTCATGCCGTAATGATCGTGAGAAACACAAACAACGAGATGTAAACGCGACTGTGAACGTTTGGCGACCTTGCCCCTGGGTACCACAGAGGAGTCAGGAACCGGTTCCAGAGCTCGATGATTAGACGTGGCTCGATTGTAGATGCTACGGAAGGAATATAGCGTGGGAGCCTCCGAGACTGCAGCACACATCAAGGTTCGCATAACGGAACTTAGTGTAGACTCCAACTTGCCTTCAAGAAAATAATCTTTGTTTTTTATGCAATACAAAGATCGGGAACAAATCTAAAATACAGTTGATGAATAACGCAGGGACGTCCCAAATGATTATAATTGAAAGGATGACTAGAATAAGGAAATACGGTACAAAATTAACCTTTCATCAAAATGTCTATCTTCCTTCAAGTATAAATTGTATATCCGTTTGGCCACCAATCATACTCGAACGTTGTTTAATCGCACTTCAGGAACTTTAGTTTTCGAACGAACGTGTTCGAACTGGGTATCCTCTACAGTGGGAGTTCCTACAGATTAAAAGTATGATTGGATGAGAAACGTACCACTCGGGTCCCCTCCCCCAAGTCATTGAGGTAAGTAGGTAATACTCCACTCATTTGAGTTTAGGGGTCATTTCATTACAGATAAATGATTACAAAACAAATTGATTCTCCGTCCAAAAATACTGAATGAATGCAAAGACAAAACCGGAAGAAGAAAGAAAGTGGTATTTTCAACTCGTTATGGTATAGCTAAATAGGGAGACAAGTTCGTTAACCAAGCGTTAATCTCCTCTTTCCCCAGACATCAGTTCCGCCTCTTTCCAACAGTTTTTCTTTGATTTGGGAGACCGTCGCATAGCTGAACATCGATGGGATTGAACGGGTATCACAGCTGTGCGCAGCGAATCCGGTAGACCGTAGGTCCAAGCGGCAGAGAAATAACGGCAGTTATCTACTTCCATAGATGAATTATTGTCACAGAATATAGTTAGTACTAACCTATATATGCAGTTGGGGAGGTAGTCACTACCTCATTATTAATACAATACTTACTACTCATTATTAGTCGTAAGTATCCTCATTATCGCGGAACCTAACTGAGCCAATTATGAGCATCTAATGCTGGTATGATTTGGTAGTGAGATCAAAATCATTCACAATATTCTTGTTTCAAAGAATAATAATATATAATAGTAACGTGAATGTTTCATCTGTTTACATCTTTAATACGAAAATACGTTAGAAGCTCCGGCGGAAGTCTACTTCGTTATAGTAGAGACTACCGCAGACTTTATGGAAAGAATGACAAGTTCGGGATTTCTTCCTTTTCCCAGATGTAATGAGATAGAAAAAGGACGACACGACTTGGGAAGAAATTACCGGAGGGGCACGTTTCATAGACATAAATGGTGAGCGAGGTGAGGGGCGGAAAAAGAGCTGAATCGTGACGCACTCCTATCACTATCGAGATCCGCTATCATTTGAGGTTCCCACAAACATTCTGTGAAACTTGTGCGATTCCGTTGCGGTTAAGGATCGTGAAAGGCACTGAAATGAAAAATTATTTCTCTGTCAGGGCTCTCTAGATTATATAGGATCTGCAGATAGTTTGCAAAGCACATCGTAATCGTTTAAAGCACCCCAAATGTATGCATTCCACACCCCCCATATTGTTATTGTGCGTTGACAGACTTATTTCACACACCCATCTTCACTCTTTCGCCAAATAATATATAGGAAAAACGTGACCGTATAAAAAATTGGTGGGATATGCAAAAAAAATGTGTCTATAGTCAGATGTATTTAAAAAAATATATGTAAAATAAAAATGGGTTCGAATGTCCTCTTAAATGTTGTTCATTCAACTTGACTGAAAATATATAAATTCATACGAATCTGAGCCCTACAAAAAAAGTAGGCAATCATGAACCTCTGAGAAGTCTACTTTTTAGAAAGATGATAAATTATAACAATTGGGAAAATGTTCAATGAACTACTAGATGATACTTACAAATATTAATCGTGCCCAACTGGTCTCTTTTCAGCTTCGTTAGTGTGACAACTTAATCTCTGGAGAGGTCAATGTAAATTAATCATAATACGTTATTCGTAGTTGCTGTATATTCGTCGATATCATTATTCAGAATTTCAATTTTGTCTTTAAAGTAATAAATATGTAGTTTCAATCGGGTATTAGTGTCCAACTTGGTCAGAAATTTACTTTTCCCCCAAATGGAGTTTGAAGGGATGTTCGAAGACATTTAGGCACGGGTTAAGGAGGGGGGTTATGCCAACCAAGTCGTGACAAGCTCCTATCTGAAGACCCCATCACCCCGCCTATTCCCACGATCGCGACCCCCTCTTGCCGTCTTCCTCCGCTCAGACGGAGGCTGCTCTGCCTCACTAACCACAGTCCGTCCAGAGCTGAGACCCGTCCACACGAAAACGCTGGATGTTCCCTCGACTTGCTGGGGACTTGACCCCAGCGCACGCAGTTCGAGGCCGTCGCCTCTGGAACAAAAAAAGCTAATCGGAGCGCTTTCACTCGCCGCAAGTCTCTCATCTTCCATTGTACGGAACACCACGGAATAACACTGCTGAGGTCAACATAAAGTATGAATGAACATAGCCGTATTCACAGCACGTTCCTAAGCGAATAGGAAACGCTAATATGACCACGCCGCGCCGGTTTGATTAGGTACATATCACAAACGCTCCTCCTAGCGTTGAAGACCGTATTTTCCCTAGCATCGCTAATTATTCAACACAATTTGCTATTTTCTAGCGCTGGGGGAATCCTTATATCCCTATTGGTGTCTCCTGAGGTACAGGTAGTTCCGACTAACCTTTACCTCAAGAAGGAATACGGCCAACAGTTTGGAAATCCCTGAATTATTTTTGTTACAACTAAAAAGTGAAATTCAAATAATATTAAGTTTGGGAATATACAGTTCGTACATTCCTCATGATCTCAAGGCCAAAGTTGATTTCGACAGTTGGCTGCATCTCAATATTCAAACCTAAGATAGAAGATTTCTCCGCAAAGTTGAGAATATTCAAGTTGAGAGCTAATTGCCCTAGCAGTTGGAATCGGATTCCAGTTCTCATAAGTAGATCACGTTGTCTACAAACCAGTTGGAACAGACAAGGATTATTCGAGTTGAATATTTTCCACAAAAGTTTTCGCAGAACCCTAATCTACTCGCGTGGCTAAAATATTCTATCTCAATTATGCAGCGCCGCTAGTTGGAACAAACCTGATATCTAGCCATGTTGATACATGAAGCAGCCTACACTGAACACTAAATGAGGTCAAGTTAATCCAACAGAAGAGTGCGCTACTTACCAATTGGACTATAGCAAGGCAGAATACTGAAACACTAGATTTTCATGTTTTGGAAAATATACCATAAATATCTACCTGCATTTTAGTAGCAGGTACTCAAGTTTATTCAACTCTGAAGGCACAATAATAAATAATGCAACGAGAATGCATCGAGCTTGAACCACTGAAAAAAATCTCTTTGAAATCTCCTTTTGTTCAAAACGATACTTGATTTGAAGCGTTTATCAAATCAACTATCGTTTTGAACAAAAGGAGATTTCAAAGCAAAAGAAATTAGGGGTTGCAGAGATAATCCAAAAATAAAATATTGAGAGGCTAAATAGTGCCTAATCTAGTGCCCTATTTAACTCGTTGCTGTGAGTTATGCTTCTTCCTCCGCTGAGAGAGGCTTTTCTCGCTAATTACCCATCCAGCGGCAAGGCAGGCAACTAACAACGCACATCTTTCGGAGTAACAGTTCCCACGATTTCATCAGGGCAACCATTAGTCGACTTGAAAGAAAGCCTCAAGAATGGATTCTCTCTTACTACGCTAGGTGGCCCGAAACTCTCTAAAGACAAGGCTTCTGTCTTTTACTGAATACAAAAATAATCGAGGAGCAACAAAACAATTTGAGGTGCACTATTAGTGAGCAATAATATGAGACAAGAAAAACCCAACGTGGTTTCCAGCCTATCGGATATTACAAAGTGATCAGGAAAGCAGCAGAGAGCACGTGGGGAGCTCAGAGGGTAGGCCATGTGGTCGAACATCTTGCTAGCCTCCTTGCATTTCACAGGCTTCTCTCAAGTAGAACTAAGTTAGCTCAATAAAAAACTTGGCTAAATGGTTACCAACTTTATTAGTTGCTGAATATGGAGTTCACCGAGCCTCAACAATAAATATCTAAGTCTAGATTTGAAGTGTTGTCCTGTAACGGAATATGAAAAGTTACAATGTTCACCTGCTTTATATCTATATATACACATATAATCTACCCAATAGCAATACTTAAATAGTTGATGGTAGATTGAAACCTTCATAACCCCTTCCTGTTTGCTCTAGTCGTTCGGATGATACTTTATGGAACTCCATACAATAATACGAATAATTTAATTCAACACCGTAAGTACTAGTACTAGTACAGTTCATTATTTTTCACGATGTTCAGTTTTTAGGACTCGTCTCATCATCAGAAAAATGATCGATGTAAGGAGTGACTGCGGAAGTGTACGGGTTAGTTCCATTATCAAACAATTTTTTGACATAGGTGCCAGGTTATCAAGTCGTTTGTAAAAGCAAAGCTTGGAAGCGTCACTCACAGATTCATTTGAATGATGTATAGCCGAGTCATTTTAAACTGGAATGTGAACCATAAAACAACAGTGTAAGACGCGATAAGCACTCTGCCACCCTTCTCATACCACAAGGCCCCCAGTCTAAAGTAGCCCAGCTCCCCTTCCTATTTGCTAAAAAGCACCAATTTTTCTTGGTTCCCCCTGCCAAGACATCGTTTCTTCCCCGTGCTTTCCCTAAGGAGGAGCTCTTATTCTTTACCTCCGTTGCTCCCTCTGAGTCTATATCCCTAAATCCAGATTAATGAGTCAACGCTTGTGTCGGCGAGGAGAAAGAAGGGGAAAAAACCTTCGAGAAAGAAGTGAGGAGAGAGCTGGGTTCAGCTTCCGGCGTTTCTCTCGCTGAAACTTAAGCGGAATATGAAGGAAGACAAGGGTCGGTTTTATGTCTGGAATAAGGGTGGAGGAGAAGGGAAAGGAAGATACAGCCCTCCGCTCCATCACCGTCAACAAGGGAAATACTTCAGCAACCCCATCTCTCTTACCTCTAGAGACAGGCCCCGTCCCACTCGGAGAGTCTGTCTACTCAGTACCCACTCCTCAAACTTTCCCAATTAGGCAATAATAACTTCACTCTTTTTTGTTTCCCGGTTCATAATTTCCATAGAATAAACAAATGGTTGTGTTGAGAAAGAGATTATTAATCCATCAAACTCTAACGAAAACATCTCACGAGAAATCACACATATTTTCACAATTCCTAAACAAATGGGGTTTCGGCTATAGGTCTCTACACAAAGGCAAGTTTCAACTTAGACTTGTTATTACTACCTACTGACTTGTGCGAGCACCCAATCTGTTTTACTTCATGAGATTGTCATTCCCAATCACAATGTGTTGTTTTTTCTTCAATGAAAATTGCGTTCCGTGTACATGAATAAAAAACAAAAAATTCGTATTCATACCAATTATAGGGCATTTTTATAGGGACATGAATAAAAAACAAAAAATTCGTATTCATACCTAATACAGGGCATTTAGGTGTCGGAATCTCCCAAAATTCAAATTGAAACATGATTCAGCGCCCTTGAGGAGGAATT
Organism: Lygus lineolaris; assembly: GCA_030264115.1. Lineage (NCBI taxonomy): Eukaryota > Metazoa > Arthropoda > Insecta > Hemiptera > Miridae > Lygus > Lygus lineolaris. Next base: position 31,199,703 of record JAEMON010000003.1, on the reverse strand, counting down.
GTATTTCAGCGTGAAGGGACAAGAATCAATCCCGACTTTTATGTGGGTAAGTGAAGGTACTGGACTACAAGTACCTGTATTATTTCCAAAGCCTGACATTTACTCCGGTTTTAGTTACCACCTACATATTTATAGTAACTACCCGCAATGTCTCCAGTAGTTGAAGTAAGCAACTTATTAAGTGACTTACCTAATAAAATTAGTCACCAACTTGAGCGTTAAACTTGAAATGATTCAGCAAGTTTCATTAATTGGGAAAACTACATACTCTTTTTATTATTTATTTATGCACACTTTAGTTCACATGGCTTTGAACAGTTTCAATAACATAAATATCCCAAAGCACCTACTTAACCAACATACTCAGTGAAGAACTACTTAAAAGGGAATTTTTAAAGGGAAAGCTTTCACAGAGTACATGGAATCTCAGTGCTGTAAAGTCTATAAACTTTTGATGAAGTTGAATCGGGATAAATTGGAACGGGGTTGGTATCGTTCAAAGACCCAGGATGCTAATTACTATGCAGATCCTATGATACTTCTTAAATTAATATCCACGCAAAATATGAGCTTCTTAATTCATCATAAAATTAACCAGTGTCGCAACGTCTGTTAACCAACATACAGATTATTTATAGAATGTGGAGGATTTACATCCTGGTTTTTCGTATGAGGATAATTCATCAAAAATGTACCAATGTTTAAGCAGATTTCAATGAGTCACAACTGGATAAAATGGTAAGTACAAATAATCGAACGTTTCAGTAGGTAGTTGTTTGACATTTAGCTCATCGTGTATTTTCGATATATTTTTTACAGGTACGTTTAGTTTCCCTAGTCTGACAGTATTTATTATGTACCTACCTATTGTATTCGCTCATGGAATAAATACTTCTTTACAGATGCAATCAAACGTGATTTTATTCCGAGTACGAATCTTATACAGGATCTTATATGCTCGTATAATGAGAAGTTCATCAACCATTTCCTGCCAAAAGCGAAGTTATTATATTTCCTCTGAGAGCTGGTGTAATTCAAATAAAACAGCAGATTTTAATATGCGAAAGTTGTTGACCATCAGCAGTGAGAGGCGAACCCCTATTTCAATAACAAATTGGACTCTCTCGTAGGACTAGAAGAAAAAAGAAAAAAGAAAGAATGGGAATTCATAACGGGTACTGTAGTTTTTTTCGAGCTTAGTACATGTAGGTAAGTGCCGAAAACCAGCCAAACATAGACGATTCAAAGCACGTTCGACAACTTAGCTATTTCAGAAGAGTCCACAAGTCAACTATGACAATGTGAAGTCAAGTGGTCATACTAATGAACAATTTTGATAATCAATGTAATCAATACCTAATGCCAGAAGTATTTCACGAAACCGTCATAATGCTACGAGTATGCAAGTATAGGTACCTTTCCAAAAAGCCATTTTGTTTCTCCCACACAATAATCGCGAGTTAAATGCTTTAAAAAAAGGCTAAATAATGGCAGCCTATTATAGAATATCGTGCGGCCATTCAAAAAAATATTGTTATTATCTTTAATATGGAGTACGCAATAATTAATGAAGGCTGATCACGAAGGCTCTCTCTTTCAATAGCCACGTGCCCACAACACCATTATAGCGATGATTTTTCCAAGAGTAAAATAACAGAGCGCAATATTTCATGCGAGAGTAGGTACCAGGGTGCGAAAGCCTTGCTGTGACTACTGGGAGGTAAAGACAAAAGCATTGTGCTCAAAACTGAAATTGTTTCCACTCGGAATTGTGTTTTCGAAACTCCTGAACGCTTCCAATACGGGAAGGCCAATATTATTTTCATTCCAAGAGTAATGGCATAATTATAATAATGAAAGAAATATGATTTTCATCTAGGTTCGATCCCCATTAACTGCATTGCTGTTGGCCATTGAGGTCGCTTCTCATAGGTAAATTTCTCCAGAATTTCTCGCTTTGTAAAATGTTCGGTTATTACTCATAGTATCCAACCCACTACCATTTTGGTAAACCTGGGAGGCGAATAATGAGCCAAAACAACCAAACTCTCATCACAACGTCTTTTGACTAACCTTCTCAAAAGAGATTCATACCTTCGCTGTAACCTTGTCAAATAGGGTCCACCCTCTACAGCCCGAACCATACCAAACTATGGAAGACAACCTCTAGAACTTTCAAACTAGTAGTTTAAACCTTATCGAACAAGTGTCGACACTGCTGTCGAAACCTTGGTCAGCCTGCAGTTGAATCATAGCCGAACGAGGACCAAGCTTGCAGTTGGAAACTTCTCAAACTAGGGTCGAGAGTGTAGTCGGAACATTGTCAAACTGGAGTCGAGTCTGCAGCTGAAACCACATCAGACCAATAAGTGGTATGGTACCTTAACTTTGGGTCAAAGTGAGTAGCATATATTACAAGAACTTGTGGTCAAACAGATTTTTTGTAAAAACAAACATAGAGATTTCAACAAAATAGAATCTATTCCCTCAACCACTCAAATTTTTTACTGAACCACATACTTAGCTGTCCAAAACCATAAAGATAAATGACAATATAGAAATCGATCGAATGAAGTGAAGCCCTCAACCACATACGGGAAAGAAAGTTTTGATAAGGAGAATCTCCTCTATTACGGGATTTAGCAGCGATAAACTCACTGAAGAACCTGGTTAAGGGAGGAAACCGCAGCCGAATGAAGTTCAAGAAAACGGATGGGCCATTCCAGAAAGAAGTGAGAAGAATCAAGCTGTAATACCGCGGGAATGGCATCGTCTCTGGGCCATCAGCTCGGGAGACGCTCTCTTGAGTTATTACCGGGTTCGGACTCTTCCTTCTCCCTCAGCAGAATGGGACTTTGTAATGACGGAGAACCTTAACTACCGCAGTTCTCATTAACTGGAAGAATATTTCTCCAACAGGAGCGAATAGCAGAAGATTAAGGAAGGGGAGTTAAAAATAAAACTGTCTGAGCCGTGATGAAGAACAAATTACTTACGGATCCGAGAATGGTCCGAATGCTGCTAAACCGGACCTTTGTATTTCACAACTTATTAGAATTATTTTTATCTTAATAGAAACCAGCCCACAGGATGGATCCCTAATTAAAAAGCTGAACATTTCATAGAGCAATTCATTTATTTTATTTTTTTCAATTTTCACCAAGTATTTACCTACTTACCAAATATTAATTTAAATAATGGCATAATAATGCATAATAAATCGCATAATGGTGTCAATGACTTGTTGTAAGAACATAAACTCAAACCTTCATCAATATCGTGTCACTTCATCATTGATAACATTAATAAGAAACGAGAAATGAAATAAATTGTACATTCACTCTCTCCTTGGAATGAAAGTTAAGAGACTGCAGCAGGTAGGTTGGTATGCAAGTCAGAAGGGACACGAAGAATCACTAGTAGTGGGTAATTGAAGTATTAGAGTCAGGTATTCAACCTTGACCTTGCCTTGGTGGCTCGCTTCTCAAGCTTGAGGAAGAGGATGCACCCAAAGAAGAAAAGAAAAATTAATAACATCTAGGTTGAGTTACGACCTGGAGACTCTTGATAGAACATAGGATCCGGGCCCTCACCGAGAAAACATGATACGGAATCTACCAACGACAAAAACATAAAGCACGCCTGGTACCTATGCAGTTTCGCACTACTTTTCTTACCCATATAAATGTGAAAAATTGCTATTTCCTATACGGTTTCTGCAATACACCACCCTAAGAGGCCGAGTGTGAATAAAGTAAAATAAAAGGACAATCCTTAGAACACCCTCCAAGGTTGTTCTGCCTGTCAGAACAGCTCAGTAAATAAATAGCCCACAAAACCGCATGGTGTAAGCCACTGGCAGTTGGAACTAAGGCAGCCCAAATAACTCCAGTTTCACCATCCCCTTGTTACAATTGAAATTGTAAATTGAATTATGTTACTTACTTTATATAACACATCAAGGGATGTGATTAAAAATTAACTCATTCTAGTCACACGGGGAGTGTGAGTGTAGACATCGTAATAATAATACTATATACGCCTAAATCACACAATCCTACGAATGCCGGCAAATGGGTAGCCAGAAGGGAATCGCGATAGTAGAATAAAACCAATAATTAGCATAAAGAAACATGAATGAGACATAAGACATCAATTGACAACCTCGTGGGTGCAGATGTGATAACGTTCTGTAAAACTAACAAAACGTTGATATTATTATGACTGCATGTACGAGTGTAAAGAAGTGGAGAGCTTTACCGCAACACAAATTACAACTACGATGCGAGTCTTTATGCCAGTTTTATGGGTCAGAGGAATGCAAATATAAGGGAAATGTAAAACAGAAGTGGGCGAATGTAAAAGGAAGAGGAGAGAGAGAAACCGCTGAGGTCACCTGCATCCTGACGTCGTGTAGGTTCACCATGGAGTAGGTTTACCTCAGTTCTTCGGGAGGACGTCGGAAGAGGGCGGGAAATAAAATAAGGACAATAAAAATGCTGAGCGCTCGCTGAGCCTTACCGAGTCATATCCAACCAGTGTAAACAAGAGCTGTTCAACGGCAGGAGGGCAGCGTCTGCTGTAATAAAGAGAGGAATCTTGGAAACGATAGCACCACGTCCACCTGCGTTCGCTGCAACGCTCATTCTACTTTTTCCATTCTCAAGTATAAGAAACTAGGTAGGTAATCAAAACTACGTTTACATGAGTAATAAGTTTATTGTATTGAGTTTGCATATAACGAACGAAATGAGATTTTATTGACTTTTTTAAATTCTACAATGACTGATATGTCAAGAGAATAGACCATTCTACAGCCATCAGAATATCTATAGGTATAGCTGAAGAAAAAAAAAGGCAGGTCCTTATTCTCGTAGACGTGAGTCACCATAGGAATTAGGAAAATGCCATATAATTAGTATCAAGAAAAGAGTATGCAGCGCAAAGAACTCTGTATGAGAATTCGTTACGATCAAAAATTCGAGAGATGCAATAGGCATGTTTATTTACATCCAGCTGAAGAAAGTCATTCATGAATTGAATGCAATCTGAGCGAATTCGGTCTATTCATTCCTCAGTGAGTATATACACCCTATTCTTGAGTGAGAGAGGTGTCGCCCAGAAACCTGTACATCCTCATTCAGCTTATCCGATCACCAGAGAGCAGAGGTAACCTAAGTACCCGGAACACGAATATGAATCCCCTCGTTCTGGTTTTGAGCCGTAAATGATTGTTTCTTGATTGGATTAAGAGCCTACAATGAGAGGACTTGGCTTTAGTGACATACGATCTGGAGTGACATTTCAACAACAAAAATTCTGAAAATGTATTTTTTCAGTTGAAGAAGCCCTTGTAAAGTAGATAGATAGGTAAGTACCCACTTGATGTTTAGAGACTACTTTTTTATTGATTTGAAATTTTAGTGTAAGAGATTGGAAGATTTTTTAGCATTAACCTGGGAGTGACTATAATCTATTTTATTTTGTTACAAGCAGTTTTTACCTACTTTCAAGAATATTAGTAGAGTATTACGTACATTGATAAGAAAATTACAGAATAATTGGTTGAATCTACCCGTACCTTCTTCGTTTCCCGCGAATTTCATCATTCCGTGTTATCTGAAATGTGTTCTACAATTTCTATTGTTCTGAAGTTCTATTCTTCAACAAAGTTTATACAAGGAGGTCTTTATTATTACTGGATCATAAATATAACTTCTTGGTCTTTGAGCCAGCAACCCTGAGTAGAATGAAGCCATATCAAGTAATACAGCTGAAGTATATAGCTGAAGTAGTAATCTTCAACCACATTTCGAGGCTAGGACAGAAACCTCAAGGTCAATAATAATTTATGAATATTATTATTTAAGATAGGTACTATAAATATTTATTCATGAATATTATACCGAAATTGCTCGAGTATCTAATTACTTCATTAATACTAATAATATTAGTACTAATCACTATTAATAATTAATGCACGTTAATATCTACTAATTGGGTACGTCATTAGAATGGCCTCCTGCACAATCATCCCAAGCTGATACAGCAGGTTCAGGTGCTTCCCCTTACAGTAGGTATTGCGATGCCAAGTTCGTTGGCCATTCCTCCCTTCGCGGTCCGTGGGGCCACAATTTCACTCGTGGTGAAGTCGGGGGAGGCTGATGACAAGGGAGAGAGAACCGAACTGACTCTGCCGAGGACTTATCCTCCAATAATGAGCAGCCAGTCGCCTCTTCTCACGATCACGTTGTTGTGAGTCATCCAACTTCTTCTCCACCCAACAAAATGATTTTTTCTTCTGCTGGACTTGACTTTCGAAAATATCCAATAGAACCCATTTCAATCAGTCTTTCAGTTGCTTTCAAATATTGGTGATGTAGCTCCTAATCTTCCACTCAATTAAAATTCTGTATATTCATACAAAAGTTTGTGACCGAAAGGAAACACTTCGCATGTCTACTTTTTTCAACATGAAAAAAGACAGAAAGTGGAAAAAGACAGTGGTCTCACTGTACAAATGCAGTAAGCGTAAGTGTTGAGAGCAAATTCTATGTAGGACTTATAATGACAGAGTTCTCTAGGTGGGCACAAGGAGATGTGTACCTTGACAGTTTATAGCTTTGAACTAACTTATAGGTATCACCGTCATCGCCAATAATTTTATTCATCACCGATTTTACACCCTAGTTTTTAAATTCGCAAATTTGAGGGGAAGTCGGTGAGTACGAGTGCACCTATGTCAACAGATAAATTTTCCAGTCATGTAGATTACGTGAACAATTTATTCAAGTAGCTAGAGTAGAAAAGGAGTCAAAGAACAAGAATAACACTCAATATCGTGGTTGGTTCTACATCAAGATCTGACGAAGCAGTGAATTACATCAACACCATTAAAATCATATTGATTTAAATTTTAGATCAACATCGCGAGTTCCTGACAGGTGCGTAGATACATACAATCTGCGTATCCTGAAAAACAGGACAAATCATGTTCTGGGTTGGCGATCACCGTTAGATGGGTACTAAAGTACAAACAACGGGATTGTCCCGGAAACCCTCATGTCTGGCAACCCTGATTCGACTGGAAGTCGAACTCTTAGAAATTCGACTGATTCCACACACATTTGGACACCTCGGAATGTAGACTGCGATTCCGCACAGGGGTAAAAACAAGTGAGCTTTCAAAGAATACATCGAAACAAAACAAAGAATACTCCAAAATGAAATTTAATAGAAGTCAGTGTGTAATAGAACACAGTCGATCATCAGGGAATAATGTGTTTGCCCTAATTTGAGCAGTGTCATTCGGTCGAGGTTTTTCGAAACAATTGCTGGAAGGTACAGGGGACTTCGTGAGCTCAATCAAGCGTAATGGCGACGTCTCCCGTTGTCTCATTCTCATTAACCGAAGAACGGGCTCAGTTGTTCCCTAAACAGCGTGGCCGCTGTCTTTGTTAATCGTCTTCTCTTTTTGAGAGTAGGGTACCGTTTCAGGGTCGATGAACCCCTTCATACTGATACCCTCAAAATTCATCAACATGTAAGTCCGACCGATGTCTGTGTATGTCAGAGCATTCCCAAATAGAAACGACTCCTGCGGTTGAGATCTTTTGTGCTTCCAAGGTCTCAAGTCTATTGTTCCATTTCAAAAGAAGGAAAAGCATAATAATAAAAGGTAGAAGACCCGTGGAGTCGTGTTACAATGTTGAATAGGAGATTTGACTTATGAGACTTTAATGGACCGAAGTGTTCAACAGAAGCGAACGTTTAACTTACTAGATGCAGCTTCCATGGAGAATGAAAAGTTCTGGTTCCTAAACAAATATTGTATCATCCTCCCCACTACCACACAAAAATAAACATTTTTTTCAAGTTCCGTTACTCAGAGGACGAAGATATAGAAAAGTTTCTGCGGTGCAGCATGAGTAAATGAGCAAATGAGCTGTTTGAAGAACCGTCTTAACATTTTTTTTTATTATGGTGGGCCATTATTCGCTGATTCAGAATATAAACATGTTCATATATTTAAGATAGTAATTTTCACTGAAAACTGTGAACGTTTTGTGAGCGATTTTTGACCCATGATATTCAAACTTTGGCCCTTATGAATGTTTTCAAAATTCTGACCAACAGATTCATACTTTCTTTTAGCACTCTATTTTGGATTTTTTTGACTTTTCTATAGCGTTATTAATCGTCTGGAGTGATGTAGATGTAAGACAAATTTCCATGGAGTAAATTTTGAAAAATGTGCATACTCAACTGGTTTTACGTAAAAGCATGCAAATATGGTTAGTTTAAAGCCTGGGTATTTCACATACGTACCATCAGAAACATTCGGTATGGTAATCCACGATTTACAATAATACACATAGGGAACGAAGACTCAACTACCCGAAGGAAATTTCCAATCTGTTTCCTAGATTAGACTAGTACAAAACGAGGAGATTTTGTGAAAAGTAGTAGATTTTTTTCCTAACATGCGCAGAAATGGAAACATGAGGCTTCGGCCGAGTTTATGAAAGGCATGCTTGATTCACCAAACGGTAACGCATAGTCATACAACAGTGATACTCGCATTCACGTTTCCTTGACAAAAATGAAGTTTGTTAAAAAAACATTTGCTATCAGCTAACTTAATCTTGATTTGTGATTGGTTCAGTTATTGATTTTAATAATCCCCGCACACAGAGCACAATAGAGGCCCATGGGAAGTATTTCGCCGGGATTGACACACCTAAAACCGACAGTGTACCAGGAAAACCATGTGACTATTTTTCGAAATTTCACAGGAGACAAAAAAGTCATTTGTTTGGCTTTTTTGCACGGGGAACTATATTTTTGTTACCGGGTAAGTTCTACTTAATCCCTACCGGCGAGAATTAAAAAATATGGAACAGCTTTAGCTAAACTGGAAATAAGGGATGAGTAATGGGATGAGTAATTGGGAATGAAGAACTATAATCAGTTCATGGAGTTGAATCGTAGCCGTGACACTAGGTAGCCAAACTGAAAACTTCAACCACCTAAGTTAGTATATCTACTAGTAGTTCTCAGAAAGATTTGAAAAAAGGAAGAAATTGGCAGAATGAGATAGGTATGGTGTGATTGTAAGAAACTCAGAGTTTTTCCACAAGTGGCGAACGATTTTCGTGGGGTGGAAAATGAGCAATTGGTACTGTTGAAATAAGTATTGTTGAAATGTAGCTTGGAAATCCACTCATTCGTGATGAGCTTTTAGCGAATTTTCGAAGAAAATGAAGCTATTGC
>JAEMON010000003.1:31134829-31150391 GCA_030264115.1 Lygus lineolaris | reverse complement strand
CAGTACCTACGTTTCAACTCTCTGAGAAATTTGAATTATCTGCCTAAATCATTTAAAATAATGAATTAACACACATTTTCCACCAAATTTTCTATTAAAATTGATAAATTGTATATTTTAAAAATTATTTTCTGAATGCAAGTTTTTCAGGTCTCAATGGTTCTCGCATTTCACCAAAACGGATTTAGTAGGTACCTTTTGGAAACAAGCTCCTCAAAAAATGTGGAATTTGTGAAAAGGGTACTTAATACGATGACAAACTATTCTACTATCTACTATAATAATAGAGGATCCTGAAATCAGACAGACCAATAAAACATGGGCGATAAGAGAGTTTGTAAAAGGACGTGGATTGGAGGGGCGGTGAGTAGTGTTGCTAAGGGCGGGGGCTCCCATTGATGCTGAAGGGCGAGCCGGAGGGGTTGACGGCAAGACGGGAGAAGGTGGCGCAGGAAGGGGTAGGGGGGGAGTGAGGGGCGAAACTGTCGAGAAATGGTGAGGCGAGGGGGCGAGTCTGGACGGGGGAGGGGAGGGTGGGGTCGGGCCGGAGTACGCACGAGCACGGGGGTAGCTCCGTCGAATCAATAAAACCTTCCACCGCTCGGCCCGCCAGCTCCAGCGAGCTCGGGGTCACAGGAAACCGAGCGCCCGCCTCCGTCAACCGCCCTGCTCCCAACACCAAGTGTGATTCGAGGAATTAGCAGATTATTGTGAGATCTGTTCCAACTAGCGGCGGTGATGGTTCAATTAGAACGTTTTAGCTGCCCAAAACCTTCTGCGCAGCTGGAAAATCTACAACACGAATATTTTCTGTCTGTTCTAACTGACTTGGGGGCAACTTCAACTACTGATAATAACTGGAATACTGTTCCAACTGCTAGGGCAAGCTGAGCAACAGTAGCACAAGAAGTATCACTATGAACAACACCAGGTTCACTTTTAGCGAATTTTCAAAAGAGGCATATTTTTCTCAAGAGAATTTTCAAGAGGCATATTTCTTCAAGTGTATTTCTTCAGGCCTATTTCTTTAGTAATATTTTCAAAAGAGGCATATTGCATCAGGCATATTTCTTCGAAGGCATAATATATCTTCAGAGGCATATTTCTTCAGAGGCATATTTCTTCAGAGGCATATTTCTTCAGAGGCATATTTCTTCAGAGGCATATTTCTTCAGAGGCACATTTCTTCAGAGGCACATTTCTTCAGGCATATTTCTCCAGAGGCACATTCCTTCAGGCACATTACTTCAGAGGCATATTTTTTCAGATACACATTTCTTCAAGAGGCATATTTCTTCGGGCATATTTCTTCAGAGGCATATTTCGTCTCAAGAGAATTTTCAAAAGGCATATTTCGCGAATTTTCAAAAAAAAAAAACGCATATTGTTTCCTCATTACCGATGGAAGGAAGCTGTGTAGGTGTCGTGCAAGAAATCAAAAATACTCTGCCACGAGAAGATGGCACATTGCTTCCTCGCGTCCAGGGAAATTTGAAAGAAAAATTGAATCAAAACTATGTAAGTTCAAAACTCATGACCGTTTTGACTATTGTCAGTTTAGACGAAATGTCAACACAATCGTGAACGAATTTTATTTTAGCGCATGCGTAAGCGTAGGTACCGTTAATTCAATCGTGATGAAATTTATATGGGACCTGAAGGGGTCCTACCCGCTTAATCCTTCAAAATGTGAACAAAATCGGATGAAAACTATAATACTAGGATATGGCTGTAACAAGGAAATGCGGACAAACAGACCGACATACAGACACGGAGCCAAATTTGTTCAGGAAGCACTGGAACGTAAAATACGAGTGGGCATTTCATTTTTGGAGGACATTTTCCGATTCTCAAAGTGAAAACAAAGCTTCCGCTACCTTTGGTAGAATCTGAAGCAAAACTTTGTGTCCTCAAAAATCAAAATTTTCACTTGCTTTTTACGTTTCAGAGCTTTTTGAACAATGCCGGTTCCGTTTATGTCCGTCGGTCTAATGTCTGTGGTCAATTCCTTGTTCCAAGCAAAACTGTTATGGTCCGATTTTGATGAACTTTTCAGAGATTGTGCGGGTTAGCCCTGTGAGGGTTCCATATACCAGGCGCAAATGTGAATCTCCTGATACTAAGATTTCTCAGTTCCTAATGGAACGATTTCGCTCGAATTCGGAAGGTAGTCGGAATTGTTTGTGGATAACTTGGAGACAATTTCTTATGAATTTCTTCACAACTGGATCAGTGATCAACTTGAGCGTAGACTTGAAATGTGATTTCAAAGCAATAACTCAGGAATTACTCGACCAAATGAGTTAGTGAAATTTTTACTAACTGATTCTATATTTCCATGTCACTAACGTGGGGAAGCTATACAGCCCATCCTACTCCAAAATCAAAATTTTCACTTGCTATTTACGTTCCATAGCTTTCTCAACAATTTTGGTTCCGTGTCCATATGTCTGTCGTCTGTCTTTCTATAGTCAATTCCTTTGTTCCAGTCAAAACTATATGGATTTATGGTCCGAATTAGATGACATTTTCAGGGATTGTGCGGGCTAGCCCCGTGACGGTGCTTATCAATTTCATCGTTATCGGACCACTAGTAGCGTGAGCGCATGCGCAAACGTGAATTTCCTTACACCCCGGTATTTCAGTTCCTGATTGACCTATTTCGCTCAAATTTGGAGAGTAGTTGGGGGCTAACTCCAATACAATCACCTATGAATTTCGTCACGAGTACATCAGCAATACCTACTGCGCATGCGCAATTTTGAAATGTGTTTCATAGCCATAACTCCGGAACTCCTCGACCGATTTCGGTGAAATCAGGGATTTTACAGGGTAGGTTGCCCCTAGACAGTCCCCTATTAATTTCTTTGCTATCGGACCAGTAATAGCTTGTGCGCATGCGCAAACGTAAATTTCCTAAAACTACGATTTCTCAGTTCCCAATTGACCAATTCCGGTCAAATTCGGAGTGTAGTTGAGGAGTGACTCCAAGACAATCACCTATGAATTTCGCCACAGTTGGATGAGTGATGGCTACTGCGCATGGCCAAACTTGAAATTGCTTGCAATAGGCATAACTCCGGAACTATTCAACCAAATTCGCTGAAATGTTCACTAAATGATTCTATACGTTACAAAAGTGAGGAAGCTATACTGCCCACCCAACTAGGTAGACTTTTTTTTGTGTAAATTGCAGTGTTTATAATAGGTATTAAACATCACAATTGTGACAATGTAGTGTCCTGTAGTAGGAACAAGTCCCTCATTCACGTGAAGCTTGTTGCAGGAACAGCCTGACTTTCAATTTCAAAAGTAAACAATAAAAACGGATTAGTCATAGTTATATTGGTCAGAATATAACAACTTAAATACTAGTTACTAACACTTTCAAACAAACAAAAGTTCAAAAATAGAACAACGAAAGTTGTTCTATTATGGATGAGACCGCAAAGTCTGGTGCGACGTTGGGTAAGAGCCAGACTTGCATTCGCTATAATAAGAGCAACTAGCATGTGTTTACGAGGCTCAAGAAAGAAGTGGAGGTGTGTGGAAGATCTCTTGGGATTCGGGGATGGGGCGGCACTTGGTCTGGGAAAGGACCTGCATGGAGGTGTAGGCCCGAGAAGGGCCCACGTGTGAATGGTGTCCTGGTGGACAGTCCGAGGACTTATAGGTACATAGTCCATCTCTGCCCGTCCTTCACTCATTCCACCAAATATATTTATATTTATATTCTAAAAAAACGAGAGTATGTTACAACAAAGGACACTTCATATTCAAGGAGATCAGAAGGACGCTTTCGCTTACGCCGAAGCTGGTTTCCCTAAAATATCAATCAAAACTTTCAGAATAGTTTTGGGGGTTTTGCTTTCCAAATAATTAAACGTACAAATAAGCGATTTTGAATAGACCACATACGCAAATAAATTCGTTAAAATAGCTTAACCTAGGTGTAAAATGCGAGTAGAAATCACGTTCAACGTTGGCAAAATTTTCCAATTCCACGGAAGATGAGAAGAGAATCGAGACAAGAGGGTACTTATGCACGTAAATTCAGGATAAATTATACTTACAGAAAAGCAGAATTAAGATAACTTATAACAAAACAGGTAGGTAATGAAATAAAGTGGTCTCCATCGGAAGAAGTGGAGATTAGCAAAATTGTTTCATCATAACCTAACGGTTCCATTAACGGATGGAAATCAGTCACCGTTTTCGAATTATTTCGAGGATACGAATAATGGAGAAACTTTATATGCTTTAATACGATGGGGAAAACTTATATTTTTCCATTCCCTAGCTTTCAATAAGGTTCCCAAGAACAACGCTCAGATTCAAACTTTCAAGGAGGAGAAATGAAAAACGGAAAATAATAGTCGAGAGCGGTGAAAGTCGTCGGTTCACACAAAGAAGCTTCCAGCTGCCAAACGGATTAATTGCACTCAAGGGGAAGGTTTAAGCACTCAAGAAATCATGGAACACAATAGAGCGAACTATTTTTATTATTCAAAAGACCCTCGAGTGGATATGTTGGAAACCCACAGCTGTCCTAAGATTTCAAACCATCACCGTACTTAAAGTTAACGCCCTTCCATTACACACCGATTTTCGATATGACGAAGAACAGGGGTTCTATTGTAACCCCACTCTGAATACAGGTTACGGCCAAAACGGTTTACCGATGGAAATCGTAAGCCTTCTTCCATTTCCTGGAGGAAGTATCCGGTACTACCTAACATTTTTATTTTCCAGTACGTAAAAAGTAGAAAAACCATTCTTAAGTAGAATTTCTTATATCTTGCGATTCGAAAAGTTTTAGTAAGTTGAATATAGGTAGTATTTCCAAGTAAATTTATGTATGTTGAGTTTAAATGGAGGGACCATTTCATTACGGGATTTATTCATTTTGGAGTCACGTAGTATTTTATTAGGTCAGGAACAGTTTCGTCGATCAACGTCAACTTCATCAACCTGTAGGATAGTGTAGGTGTAGGTAGGGAAGGATCGCTTACGGCGATAAATTCAAAGAAAATCGTCTAGGGGCTCACCCGCTCAATCCCTGAATTTTTAACGGAAATTGGTCAGGTTGGGAGTTATGCCCATGACAACAGATATGACAGTTGCGCATGCACAGATTGCACAGTAGCTATTGCTGATTCAATTGTGACGAATTTCATAGGCGATCGTTTCGAAGTCAGCCCCCAACTATCCTCCGAATAAGATAGATTTCGGTATACATTAGGACCGAAGTTTCAGGTGAGTCACGTTTGCATGGAACATAATTTATAAGAAATAAGCCCTAGATTAAATAAATAAGCCCGCTAAGCCCGCGTACCCTAGAACCAAGGTGTGTAGAAAGAAGAACGCGCCTACGCACCTTGTCCCAGGACAAGGAATTGACCATAGACAGACAACCAAAATTGTTCAAAAAGCAAGTAGAAATTTTGATTTTGAAAGAAAACAGTTCTCTTAATTTTTCCACGAATACATACATTCCTACCTTCGGTAATGAGGAAGAAAAAATATTGTGGATTTACTGTTCATTTTCCCGCTATTTTAGCACTGATTGTACGACTGACGAATATCATCAAAGCTAACTTAATTGGGCCAGCATTCCTTCCTATAGGAATAGATTTTAATCGGTAAGAGTAGGATTTCCCTATGAAAAATCCTATGAACGATTGGAAAATTGTTTGTATAAAACAAATATACGAGTAATTATGAATGTTAACCCCGATAACAACTAACAAGTCTAAAACTATGAAGAATGGAAATGAAATCCCAAGATAAAAGAAAAGATGACACCTCTGAATTGGTAGTTAAACGTGGGGGAGGGGAGGAGAAGTAGGTGACATTGAGAGAGAAGCAGGTTGGGGTGATAACAAAGCCTTGTTAGGGCTCCAGGCGCAGGCTTGCCAACCCCCGATCGAAACAACTCCGCGATGGGCCGACGTGTATTTTTGGTAGGGAAAGAAAAAAGAAAGAGGAGGGGAATGTGTGGCTTGAGTTTGTTGCTCTTGGTTTGATATAATAGCTGCCCACTACCCAGTGCTTGAGAGGGAGGGGATCGATCGCTACCAGTGATTTCTCTAACAAGGTACCACTATACAGAGATAGGTACATAAACCATCGAGTGCGATGAAATAGTGGTACATGATTTACCAACAATTAATTTCCTAGCTGAAGCAAAGTGACAATGATTGTAGACCAGATTTTCTAAAATACTCCAAATGGGGTGAAAAGAACCTACTTAATTGAATTTGGAGAGTTTGCTCAGATGTTTGCTTCCAAGATTTGATACCTAGCGGAAATCTTGAGGTCAATTTTGGGTGGTAAATATTTGTTCCTCGGAAGTTGCAATTGAGTATGTGCAGTCTATCTACCTAGTCCCGGAGGTTATCGTTAATAATTGGTTTTCAAAAAAATGATAGCTACCAAAGTTTTACACTAGTAAACACAAATGTAATCCACACACACACACACACACACACACACACACTAATGTAATCCATTAATTTAGAGCATTTCAGGAAAGAAGAGTGACCGCAATACTTAGAAAAATAAAAGTACAGTAAATAATGACACCAATGCCATCAAATCAATAGGAGCTTCTGAGCAAGAGTAAAATCCAGAAAAATTCAAAAATTGTTGGAGAGGTAATCATTGTAAAAAGTTGGCCAGAAGTTTGAGGCTACCATCAGATCAATGGTACACGAGACCAAAAATGTCCTACTGGCTTTACTACCAATGTAGTGAAAGTTCAACTGTATAGGTACTAACTAATCCATCATGGAATCGGAAAAAAGACTGGGAAATATGGGTAGGACGGTCGCACGCACGCCAACAGCACCTACAAAAGGAACCCACTGACCTAATAGGGATCTCATCAGAATCTGTCTGAAGTATAGGAAGCCAATTAGCAGGCAATTTACTGGCGTGTGGCAGTGCTTTTTCGCACCCTCCCTTCCACGGCCAGGGCAGGTGCAGGTAGCCTAACAGGTCAGAGACCTCATCCCGTCCACCTGGCCTGAAGAACCAATTCAATACCGCTCTCCTGCATAATATAAGGAAATGAGCGGCTGGTCAGCTGTGCGTGCTCTTCAGTTTTGCGATTAGAGGTCACGGACATAACTACTCAATTAATAATGTTCATGTACATGATTATAGGTTGATAGGTAATTGGTAATCTATTGAGTTGTTCTTCATGAAACCAAAGTCAACCATTGAGGGGTCCTGATGTCCCGCTAAAGCAAAAATGGAAAAATTGTTCAATACTCATGCTATGCAATCCGGCACACAAAAGATAGGAGACGGGTTATAAAGAATGTCAGCTTTCTCAAGCAGGAGGTGAGGAGGCATCTCGGCTTTTATTGGGCTTGTTTATACGAAAATTAATAATATCTCCGATATATAAAACAATAATCGAAACAGGATGATAATAACCAGGACTGATCCGTGGATGCCAGTAGGCGGAGGTTGCTTGGATAATCCAAAAAGGCTTTATCGGTCTGTGCATGATGGGAGCACGGACAGACGGTTTAGGCCAGCCTCACCGACCCCTGTCAGGACCAGGGTTCATTGTGCCGTGCTCATGCTTGTTTACTTTCTGGAGTGCACAGAATAAAACGTGCGGGACACAGTATAACCATTATTTTGTATAGTCCTTGATGATAGAATTCGTCCGTTTACAAGCGATTACAACATAGTACCAACATGCACTCATCACACACACACACACACACAAATGTTGAGGAAACTTTTGCGGGATCAGTATTTTAGGAAACGTGAGATTCCTAAAATTTGTCGGTGGGGAACTATACCTACCGCCATAAAGAAGCCATGCCGGGTCGAGGCTATGAGGAGGTTATTACTTCATAGAACAGACGTCTGCTTATGTACAGTACAATACAATGTTGTTAACATACGAGTCCCTCGTAACAAGACTAGAGGGAAACACTGGAACTTCTTAACTGACTGTGGAAAAATAAAAGTTCTGATCGCAGAGCGTAATCTAGAGGAGAAAGCATGAATAGTGGTAGACACATCGGAGTAGTTGGGATGAGGCTGTGGGGAGAGGGATATTATCCTCCTAGCGCTCAATGAACCGCAGCGACCTTGCGCGAGACCCTCTCAGAAACCTTAGTTGGAGTTCGTATTTGACGTACATGGAAACGATTTACGATCATTTTCAGTTCGTCGTCACAGCTTATTTTCATTAAGTTACAACAGGAAGGCCAGAAGGTAGGTCATGATAATTTCAGTAAAATCGATCTAGTGTCGTACCTACTATACATAAGATAAAATAATGAAGTTGAGGGGGAAACCCCATAAATCCACCTTGGAAGACGAAATACAAAGGATAATAGCATAACGTTTCCAAGATTCAGTTCTCCCTAGCGAGGTGATTGCTGAGGTATAAAGAGTGCTTCACTTCTACCATTCCACAGAGATATGAATATAATTTATTGTTTTTATTTCCTATATAGGGAAAGTACATCCACAATCAATTTCTACCGGTTTTCTGTCATCTTCAGGTGGTCTCACCAAGAAGAACCAAATCAAAAACGTCTGTCAAATCAAGGGTGGGGGGGGGGACTACATAATGGAACACTCTCACATATTGTGACATGGAGTTGTGACGTCCCACAGTGCTTCGAGCAATGGACAAAAATGGAAAAACTCAACTATTTAATTGACGGATATTACCTATGTGGGCGTGTTCAGAGAGGATTAGAGGTGAGGAAAACAATATTGGTTGACTCGGATTGTGTGAACCAATCATGTTGCTAACTACAAACAAGTGTATGATAGGGGTGACGAAGGAACAGTCGAATGTCAGTAGTGAGTAGTTTCGCCTTCCTGCTGGACAAACGACAACAGACAACGACGGCCGAGCTTGGGGGAGGTTTGTGATGCAATTTGAGCCCTTACCATTCAATTTTTTACGTTTTTAAACCTCGAATAAGCGGATTATTGATTAGCATAGAAAAACACTGGTTGAAAACATCACATGAGGCCCACATATGAGGCCATTTTTAATTTTTCAGCAGAGAACTCAGAAATCGTTACGAGGGAAATTATCCGAAAAATTAGTTTTAAAGAAGGATTAAAATGATATTCTAAATTTTGTTGAGGAAAGCTTTAATTGAATGAAAATTAAGAAATTCCAAAGCCCGTGAAAAAAAAAAATTGTTAAAATTGACCTAATTATCACCCAAGAGGGAGTGAAATGCATCCAAAGGATATTGATTGGGCTTTGTTCATGAAAAAGGAATCAAAATTTTCTGGATTCACCTCCATGCGGCATGACAAGAACTTATTTAAGTTATTAAATAAGTTCCGTCGCAATAGAATCAACAAGAACATCGAAATACCGTTGAAAAGTGTGTTTTGGGGTTAAAACCGGTAAAGGGCTATTCAGGGACCCTTAATATACGGTATATTCTTAATCAGCGCAAAATTCTCTTTTATAGGAATCCGTAGAAATCGGGATTTTGCCCACTCCGACCATAACACTCGAAGCATTGTGCGTCCTCTAAGTGCCTTCCTGCTTCATGACAGCGATGTGCTCATGGTTTGTGATGTAAGAGCATTCAAAGTTTGTCACGTTTGCAGAAGGTTAATCGCTGCTCCGATTGGAACATGACTCATGAGTCATGAGTGACCATTACCTATCTGATTCCCGAACAACTAATTTTGGAGTCGCATTACGAAATTTATCGGCGTAATACGCAAGCACAGTCACTGATACCCCTCCCCTCCTAATGAGAATGCTCAGTTTTGAACGAATGGCTCGTGGTGTCATGGGCTTTCGCCGAAATGCGTATACCTACGCATAAATACACAGAAAAACCATAGGATTTGACGATTCGGTTTACCTGTTGATTGCACTCTTGACTTGATCGCTTGTGGAAGGTCGATACATACCTACTCATTTTTCAATAAATAATTCAACATCGAATTCAACGACCTACCAAATTAGTGTGTTTAACAAAGTTAGTGATAGAAGAAAAAGAATCGAGTAAAGTTAGATGATAACCCTACTCTTTCTATAAAATCAGGAAATAGTCTTGGTATAAAATCCTGTCAGAATTTCTGTTTGCGCGTAACAATCGAACAGCTGAACCTGTAAGTAAAACCTATCATTTTTTCCCATATTTTTTAAAAATTTCATTTTATTTTTATTTTTTTTTCTTTAGGTACATTGACTATTTTTAGAGCAATGACTCATCTGACATCTAAAATCGAGTCAGACCTTGAGACTCACTGACAGCCTCTATCAAGTCAAGTATGTAATCCTATTCAAGTTTTTAACCTATAACACTCCTATCAAAATCCTATGGCTCCCATTTATAGATTATTGCAAACAAAAACAGGCTGATTTTTTACCCAGTATCATGAATCAAACTTTAATATTTAGCGCCTAGGTAGTAACGGTGTGAGAGAGGTCTGGACAAGTTTCTTACTGGTCTCGTAAACCACAAGTAACAACCCGATAATGAATGTGGAGGCGTCTGCCTCCGCGGTAATAGAAAACGCGAGAAGAGACTTCGTTGAACAATGAAAGGAACCCATTCAGCGGCCAGGCCTTAACAAAAATAATCGCTGGTCTTCTTTTCCCGTTTGGAACCATTACGTTCCAGCGGCACAGAAAGATAACGAGGTTTCGGACCTCAGGAAAAATATTTCTACGAGCCAACAGACCGTAAAAGAGGCTGAGGAGAAGCTGCAGGCGTGGGATATGGTATACGATTTTCTCTCTCACCTTAGGATCATAGGAACCAGGGGAATGCATGGAGATCTCCATAGCGTATCTAATACTGTTAGAATAGCAGTTGTACAGTATTGGTAGTAGAGCAGTTGGTTGCATGTTTCGGTGTATCGAAGGACAAATTAAAGGGGATGGAAGGGCCGGAAACACGCAATTTCTTCGGAGTTTAGAACCACATTGTACAAAGACTATATTAGTCTTTGTACCTAGGTCTATCTCTCTTCCCATACATAATATAGTATATATATATGCTATGCAGGGTGTTTAGTGTTCACATACAAGACCTTCTATGGGAATCGACTCTTCAACTAATTCCAACAAAAAGTGTTCAAGACCTTCTTTGGGAATCGACTCTTCAACTAATTTCCAACAAAAAGTGTCTCAAAGGGTTTTTCGCTCAACCTTCAGTTTTGGAAGTATTTTGACTTTTAAGATGTTTTTCGTGTTTCCGATTTATCACATTAAAACAGCCATAACTCCCTCGAATTACAGTGTAAAATCAAAAATAAGGACACAATTGAAAAGAGCGTTCTATTTCCTATCTTCCAATAGTAAAGTCAGCGGGCGAAAAATCGTCCTAAAATGGAAGTTTCCACAAATTTTCAAAATCAAAACGATTTTCAAACGGCATTATGTTCCCGATGAAAGAATTTAATCCCTGCATACGTTACGGGAAAAACTTCCTCTGAATCTCAGATTTTCAATGGAGTGATTTTTTACATGTCACAGTAGAAATTGACGAGAAAAATCAAGATTGAATGCAAAAAAAGTAGGTTTTTTTGTTCTCGAGGAAATAGTGTTTGGGTGTTAAACGACTTGAACAAGGCTAGAAGAGCTTGGTATCGTTTTCCACGCAATTTTTCACGCATAATCAAATGTTTACATAGGTACTCCAGATTCATTTTGGCTGATGAAAATTAAATTTTTCGAGAAAAATGGTGAATTTTCGGACATACTATCACACTCAACTCATATTTTGCTAATCTTTGTATGTTGGTTGAATGTTTTCACAAAATTATTGCTAATATTTACCTAAATTATTCACTAGCACAGCAAAAAAATTAGTCAAACTAATGTGCTGGTATATCCAAACATGCACTATTTTTTTGAACAATGGAAAATAACCAACATTTTACCATTTTGGGTAAATTATAGAACAACAGATGGAAGCTGAAAAGGAAGGGAACTTCACATGCTTAAACGACTGGGTGAAATGCAATTAAAACGCTGGCCAGATAAGGCAAATACAAACTTTTACAGTGTTTGCACCATTCGAGACTTGAACTCAAGACCCGCGAACTTCCTACCTAACTGAGGATAACTCTTTGGCCAGCACGGACACTCTAACTTCCTTTGCAGATCAATTCCATAATAATTCACAAAATCTTCCAAGAAGACTCTATCTCTCTCAACTTTCAACACGAGGAGAATCCTAATTCCATAGGTACCCACTACCCAGTAATTTCAAAACGTGTCTCGAATGATCCGGAATGTGTAACTGCCAAATTGTGCATATTGAAAGGGATCTGGGGAAGGATCATCCAAAGTGATGGATGATGAATTTTGATGTTGGAACTAATAATACGAAGTCAAAACTGCGTCTCACCACTTCCTAATTGGTGGGTTTTGGTGCCTTTCAAAACTTCATCTTCAGAAGGAAGTTAGCTCTTGGGAATTTGCCTGATATTCCAATGGGATCAAAGCGCGGAACCGTGCTTGTGTAACCTCTCCCATAGTTAGCCGTAGCCTGGAAGGCTAGCGGAACAGATGGATGTTCGCTCCACCACTCTCAGTTTATCGATTTTCCCGCACAGACTTCCCAAAAGGCAGCTATTTGATATGAGACCAGTAAGCTATTCACTTAATGTGAAGCATTCTGTGAGATCAATTTTTGTGTGATCGTTTCCTTTCCTGTCGTTCGCTCTTCATTTCCAGAATTTATCCGCAAGCAGCTTCTCGCAATCTAACAATGGCTAACGCAATACGCAGCATTACAATAACTGCCTTATAATAATTGTGCAGTGATTTTCAGTAAGATCACGAATGATATGGAGGGGGGTGTTACTCTGTAACAGTAAAAGTTAAATTTCTTGGCTCCCGTAATTGCATTAATTTTTTTTTTATTACGAATAACATGCGCAACAATCTTGCCCTAACAAACTGTGAATATGTTTATCATAAAAAGTGCCGGTGATATTGAATTGATGGCATTCTATAGCTGTACATAGTGACGAGTTTGATTGGATGTCCTTGGTTGCATTACTCTTGATTGCACAACTTTGATGAGTCAGGCCAGACTGATAAGATGATGGTGTTCACCGCCACAATCACCGTGAATCACATGATAAGGTCTATTACTTGTTGGATCATGATAGTTTCGGATGGAGATAATATCCCCCCCATCTGGCCCAATACTAGCATCACGGCTATAATATGCTGCAGCACCTAAGCTCCCTCCAGAAATGCTTTCCTCGTTCAGAAGTGGTTTATTGTCAACGAAAGGTCAAACTGTGCAACTTCCTCCCTTTTAATTGTTCTCAAGAGCTTCCTGGAGTTGTTTCTTTTATGGAGATCATATCTGGGAGATAGTGAACCATTTTTTTAATGCCTTGCCCCCGCCCATCAGTCTGCCCTCCCTCGAGGATCTTCTAAGAGCCCTTGAGAATTCTCAGAGTGGATCCTTCCCAGTAGAGAGGCAGGGTTAGGATTTAAAAATAATTCAAGAATGCGACGACGCGACGTTAATATTATAATCCGAAAAGAAAAAATACCTGTCTGTCAGTGTTTCAATAAAACCCAAACAGCTACGTCATTTTCAGTGGTTCTTTGCGAAACGATGGCAATTGAATCTTATTGATTTTTTGACGTTTTTCTACTAGCATCTGATGCTGCTGATTAGTCTGGGTTCAGCCAAGGTTAATGAGAGAATAACTTACATTAATACGTTTCAGACACCTGAGAGTAGTGACCACCCAGGATATAAATTTATATTTAAAAGAAAGAAATTAAAAAGAAGATAAAACATGCAACATTACCTGGTTGGACTAAGGGAAAAGGAGCATGAAAAATGGATAGTCAGAAAAAATCTGTTCACAAAAGTCAGATTGAAAGTGCGTAAATAAAGGGGAAAATCGATGCAATATAGTGTTACCTACTCTTATTTTTACGTTTGAATACTTGTTATTTCAAAGGTTCATTAGTTAACATAATAAACAACAAGAGAATCAGAGGATACTACAATACCGACCTAAAAGAAGTATTGTTGAACTACCAAAAAAACAGACGTATAGAGCTGCGGTTCTACAGTCAGATCATTTTATCATGATTAATTTTACGCCATTCAACTCCGAAGCGTAACAACGAACATTTCATCTTAACATCAAAGACAAACAAACACAATCACCTGATTTTCCTAACACTCGAAGGTGCGATATTTTCCCCGTAACGCTTTTTTATGTCGGTCGGGAAAAAAATTAAACCGTCCTGTTAATCTTACGAAATGATAAAATGGTTGTAATGTCTTAGGTCGTGGAGACTGAAGAGAAACCATCCATAAACGCCAAGCTGGGTGGGCAGTATATCTTCCTCACTTTGGTAACATGGACATATTAGACATGTTGGAAAAAATTTCACCGAAATTAGTAGAATGGATTCGGAGTTATGCCTATGACAACGAATTTCAAGTTTGTGCAAGCTCAGTACTACTGATCCAATTCAGACGAATTCAAAGGCAACCCACAATATTGCTCTCCAAATTTGAGCGACATTGCGCACGGGCACACGTCACCATTGGGCTGACGGCACTGAGATTCACTGGGGACCATCTAGGGCATAACACTGACATTCTGAAAATTTCACCGAAATTGGTTGAATAGGTATCTCCGGAGTTATGTCTACGACCACGAATTTCAAGTTTGCGCATGCGCAATAGATATTCCTGATCATATCTTGAAGAAATTCATAGGTTATAGTATTGGAACCAGCCCCCAACTACCCCCCGGATTGGAGCGAAATTGCTACATTAGAAACTGAAAACCCGGAATCGGAGTTTCAGGAAAATCTCGTTTGTCCATGAGCAAAGGCTACTAGTGGTCTGACGGCCTTGAATTTGATAGGGGACCGTCACGGAACCAACCCGCACATTCCCTGAAAATGTAATCAAAATTGGACCCTAATTTCGTAGTTTTGCCTGGGACAAGGACAGACAGACCGATGGACAGAGAGACCGACAGGACAAAATCGACAATCTTTAAATTATAGTATAGTCCCGCCTGAAAATTGAATCAAAATCGGACCGTAATTTCGTAGTTTTGCCTTGGACAAGGACAGACAGACCAATGGACAGAGAGACCGACAGGACAAAATCGACAATCTTTAAATTATTGTATAGTCCCGCCTGAAAATTTAATCAAAATCGGACCGTAATTTCGTAGTTTTGCCAGAGACAAGGATCTATAGACAGACCGATGGACAGAGAGACCGACAGGACAAAATTGACAATCTTTAAATTATTGTATAGTCCCCCCACGAGAAGCAGCTTACATACAACTCTCTAGAAAGCACGAAATTTATTAAGATAACATGATTTGAAGTATGGAAGAGTTGGGATTCATAATGCACCGAGCAGTAGGAAGGTCTACGGGATTAACTCAACAGTCAGAAAGGGAAGGAGCGCATGATCCCTCAACCACAAGATCGCATTTCGTCCGCTTCCTTCTACACGTCGGGT
Source organism: Lygus lineolaris (assembly GCA_030264115.1). Classification (NCBI taxonomy): domain Eukaryota; kingdom Metazoa; phylum Arthropoda; class Insecta; order Hemiptera; family Miridae; genus Lygus; species Lygus lineolaris. The sequence goes on along the minus strand of JAEMON010000003.1, from coordinate 31,134,891 downwards.
TGACCGACCCGTCTTCACCAGACTCTCAGTAACTTCCTCATACTAGTCGTGATATACCATCA
>JAEMON010000003.1:31090961-31103374 GCA_030264115.1 Lygus lineolaris | reverse complement strand
GCATTACTAAAATTTTGAAGCCATTACAATAGCTTAATTTTCGTCGAAAATTCACTAAAACGAGTTACATCAGTTCCTAGGCCCCTTAATCCAACAAACCCCTATAATTTTGCTTCATCAATTTTAATAAATAACAATTGGAATCGAGCAAGAAACCCTCTAACATCCTCAAAATTTTATATTTTACGTTTTGAGATAAACCTATGTACCTACAATCCAAAAATCGATTTAAAAAATCCCACAGTTTGTTACCAAGGACCAAAATTATAATGAAATTTGGCGTGGGGGCCACATTTGGGGCCAAGTTGTGCTCCAGCACTTGGCGTAAACGGTATTTCTATCTAAGGGGTAGAAACTAGGGGATGAAACTTTCAAACCGCCCTAGCTCGAAAATTTTCAATAGGGATGTATTATAGATTTCCCATAGATTTCAGTTACATCTCAATTTTCAGCAAGTCACACATAAAAGAGCAGAAGCGGCAAGTCGAGTGACTGGCGGGTGTTGCCAGCTCTCCCCAATCCAATCACCCATAAAATGAGCGCCAGTAAGCTGAGTGTTAGCGGAAAAAACAAAAAAATCACCTGCCGCTTGATCTATCGTGGTTTTTTGACGTCTGTCTGTTCTGCAAGTGTCGTTCCTGTTTTCTTGCAGTTTAGAGTGTGGTATGAGGTTAAATTTCACAATACAATCCTCATTGAGTGGCATTTTGATCCAATTCCAATACCTAACGACTCCCCCCCCCCCCCCCCCCCCTCCATTTCCCATGAAGAGGAGTTACGCATCAAATTTTCGGGGCTATACATTTATTATCAACAAAAATAACTCAAAAAGACAAACAAGGATAACAATAAGGCGCAAAGGAGAAATTGTTGTATGTATTTCTCTATAAATACAGACAATGCTCTATTATTACGACACTAATTTCAATGTAATTATCTGTTTTCATGTAATGTTCAAGTATTTAATAATTATGTACGTCCTTCTTTTTTGATTAAATGATCAGTGAGTTCCAAACAAATTCAGTTGCTATGTTAAAAATCCTTGGACGTAGTCTTTCATCGTGAACAAGGCTCTCCTTAGCGACGTTGAGTGAGTTAACACATTCGTAACTAGGGTAAAATCGTGTCATTTCACTACTCTTAGCGAATCTTCGAGAAAAAAATCAGCTACCTATTGTAATGACTTCAAAATTTGTGTAATGCAAAATTTGGAAAATTTCCTCAAGGAAATCCGTTTTAGACCATTCTGAAGATTCCTGGATTTTGCCATTTTTCATATGTATGTTATGTATAACATGTATTCATGTGTCATTCCAGACTATATCTTACCCCGAAATCTATCTGAAAAATTAACAAAATTTCAATAATAATCAAAGAAAGGCTGAGTTCGTTGGCCACGATTTGTGGAGTATACTCCAAGGGGTCAAATTTTGAAAAATAAGGGTCAAAAGCCTTGTATTTTGAGGTTTCCAGTGTGAATTACCACCTTAATATAGGAAGATCATGGTATATTCGGAATCAGCGCAAAAGTTTCCTATAAGAATCACCTATCAAAAAAATTCACCCATTAACTCTTGCTGCATGAATGGAACTTTTTGCCCTCAAGACGTTGCCCTGCAAAACGCACCAGTGACACTAGTGAAATTCCTGCTGATGACAGTTAATGAACTGCGACCTGGGTGAGAGAATTGAAAGATAGGGTGGTTGGATACTCGTAGGAAGTTCATGGATATAGGAATTTCCATGTGGGAATTTCCATTCCATGGATGTAGGAATTTCCATTCCATGGATGTTGGAATTTCCATTCCATGGATGTAGGAATTTCCATTTCATGGATGTAGGAATTTCCATGTAGGAATTTCCATTCCATGGATGTAGGAATTTCAGGCATTCAACTACGAGTACATCCATGGGTTGGCGACACCGAGCCTATGGGCCTTGGATGTCGCGTCTACTCTTCTATTTATGTTTTCCGTGATTTTTGGCATCAAATGAGACCATGCGGAACACTGCAGTAGGACCAACCGTTCGTTCCCGTCCTTCAGGGTTGAACGGAATGAAGAGCAGCAACAAGAGTGTGGATCTCAAGTCGTTCCCAGTAGTCCGAATTCCCATTCAAAGATCAGCTAATCAAATTAATGGAATATTTTTTCTTCGCCGAATTGAGTTGCATTTTTACTTTTATAAGCTTCCGTTGTTATTGAAGGACCTACAACTCTCGGGTAATAACAATTACAGGTTACTCACTGAACACGAGAAATAGTAATGATAATGAACCTCATGATATGAATAATGGTACCAAGGTACTTATGTACTATAAAAACATTGATTTCAACAACCATAATAATACATTTAAAATACAATAATTAATGTATTAATAGCATAATAATAAGCGTATCAATACGATTACCTATATTAATAAGATTGTATTAATTGTACAATCGTATTAATATAGGTGCGTACTTAATGTCGGTAGGTAGATAAGGTTTCAATAACCAGAAAGTTGGTGTATTAATACGGTTATATTAATACATTGTATTACCAATGAGATGTTTGCAGATGGATGATCTATAAAGAAAACATCTGGTGCGAGGCTTCACACTACTTTCCTCACACGTAAAAACCTGAAAAATGACTATTTTACCTCAATATATTTTTATGGAGATTAGGGGTATTGAAACTTGTTTCTACTTGTTAGAAGAGTAGGTCCTGTGAATTTCATCAACTTTGCAAGAAAAATGGACCCATAACATTTTGTACGGCTTTTATTTTCGTTAAAAACCCATAAATAACCGGAGAATTAGAACGTCCCTCTGTAGTAGGGACCTAAGAAACGTTTTCGTCGTCCGTTATGGTCTTTTCGATCATGGTTATAAGAGGACAATACGCTGCTGAGCGAGGTTCGCCTACATGTTCCGCGAGTTACGGCAGGATCGTCGACCCTGTTTTATGCTCCCTTCGCAACAACAAATTACCTGCAGCACTGTCCACTTAGCAGAATCCAACGTTCAGCCAATCCGTTCCTAGAAGTTCATAATAATTTTGATTTTTACTGATTCCTTACATTCATTAAAGTCATTAATTACCTCTTCATCCATTAGCTTCTCATAATTATTTTGTCCATTCACTTTTTACCAAATACGTGCATTTTCGACAAAACCTTTTGTGCCTCAACCGATTTGGATGATTGTTTTCTTCTTTGTTTTACTCAGACGTTGGCTCACGTAACCGGAATTTCGAAAATTGTACCTATAATTTCAAAAAGTATCCGATACCTATTTAATTACTGGGCCTGCCAAGATCTACAATAGAGCCTAAGCTTTGGAATTTGAGGGGGGTTACGTCAATAACCGTGCCTTAGCACTTCGAGTATAGTTGATTTCAGTTCTATTACCTACCTACGGTGATGCTCCACAACCCAAAAATATTCGCATGCACATTTCCGATGCCACCACCATGGGCAGGCGCCGTGGTGTCAGACTGACACCACGGGGTGGTAGCGCCTCACCGATTCACGTGTTGCGTACCCATCTATTCGCTGATCATGAATTCTGTAATCCTGTTCAGGTTTGGGATGTTATGGGAATATGGCGTTACGGAAGCTCCTCTTCAGGTTAACATGATAATTGTAAGCGTACCTTTTTGGGGATGCCTAATTGTACGAGTACAATACCCAATAGGTACCCAATAAAGCTACCTACTGGTTTAAATCAAATCAATTGTCGAAAAAATAATCAATTATTGAACAAAATAATCGATTTGGGGCAACTTGTCCCTTTCTGAGATGTTGAGAGAACCTGCCCCAAACTTGTCCCCAAACTGGACTTATTACCTCATTTTGCCACCTTGACATTATTTTGGCTAACCAAATTGAACCATCATGATTAGCTTGACGGGAAATCAAAGCTAGAAAGACGCTCGTGAAACATGAATCCCTACCATAAAAAAAGTCAAGGCCGTTGTTGAGGATGCGTGAGATACCAGTGAATAGTTTTTTTTTTTTTTTTTTCGAGTACTTCTGCCATGATGTGATCAAACGCTCCCGGACAAAACCACCTGAATGAACCTGACCTGAATGGAACTGACGCGCTTAAACTGGGGGGCAAGTATGCCATCGTTTTGATAAAACCATCGAGATCGGTAAAGCCCGTTATTGTCACCTGGATGTTGCATAAAATCACGCAGGAGGTACAAAATGCAATAAACCCGCAAAGTTCACGTTCCAAAAAGTTGCATCAACAGTAACAAGTATAAAATTAATTGATCCATTAAGGACGGATCTGTTGATTTTAATGTTCATATAAATCAAAAAGAAAAATAGAGTATAAATATTTAGACTAGAACAATATTCGTAGAAATTTAAATGCCATTGACAGCTATGGTTGCAATGTCTCGAGAAGGGAACGTTGACCTGAATGGAACTGACGCGCTGAGAGATCGGAAAGCTAGACAAGAACTCAATGCCATTCGATGGTTACTTTATATTAGCAATTCTCATGTATGGTATCTGAGGAGGAACCTTATTATGGACATGATAACATGAAAAAATTTCTGATTAAACAGAAGAAACACCAACTTGGAAAAGTTGACGTCAACCCCACGGTTGTTGTAGTCGTGAGAGGCCTTAGGGCTGGACTAAGTTTAGAACCCAGCTGGCCCAAATATTGCTGCGCCCAGCCGGTCTACTCACTCTATAATTATATCCCCTGGGCCACCTTCGAAACCAAACAATAATCTCAATCCATCATCCTTTGGTTCTCATAATTTGACAATTCCGGTCGGATCCCATTCATTAAAACCCGGTTAACTCTCATTTTTAAATGTTTGGATGGTGAGTTAGCCCAAAGTCTCATCACTGACCTACACCTGATTCAAGACAAGTACCCACCTACAATTATTAATTATTATCAAGATTAAAGACAAGTACCCACCTACAATTATTAATTATTATCAAAAATAATTTATTCTCCAACGATTGCAAGGAAATATCGTCAAAATAGAAAAGGACCTTTGTGTGATATAAATGAGGACGTTGTGAAACATTGTTTCGGAAAGTTGCCCACTCACCGCATAATATGATCGCCTCCGGAGCGGATCATCAATCAATTTCTGGAGTTGTTGTCTGTATTTCAATAAATTACCACTCATCCGACCTGACGCACAGTGATTGATGCCGAATATAGCTGGACAAAAGTCCGAAAATCGATTTCATCGAAATCGGTTGGCAAACCCTTTAACTGTTAATATGAAACCTGAAGACAGCCAGACCGGAGGATAAAGTTGGTTGGTCGCTGAGAATGGCATCGAAAATAGGGGGACCAACAAATTCACCCGGGACAGGAGACACGGGGAATCAACATTCCCACCAGCAGCTTGTGGAAGAAGGTCAGATCAGCCAGGCGTCTGCGGTCCTCAAGGTTCAAAGTGTGCTGGTATGATGAAGCCACCGTAGTTAGTTATAATGTTATGTTGCGTGGGTGACCCCAGCAACCAGACTTATTAAAGTTCACTTTACTAACTGAATTTGACCAAACGAATGTGTTTTTAACTTAGAAAATGCCTAGGCGTAGACAAACGCAAAACACAAAGTCCGCCACTTCTCTTTCATGGTGGTATAATTCACAATATCCTGGGGGATATGGAGGTTGAAGGCCACGTACCGGAGGATCCTGTGATGGACTGTTTCCAATTTGCTTATAAATGGCATTTTTAATGGGGTTCCAAACGACCGAGGTATATTCAAGAACTGGTAGAACCAGTGTCTTGTAGAGTGCCACAACCGCAGGCACTTGATCGAACTCCCTGGTGCTGTGCTTCACAAACCCAAGCAATCTCATTGTCCTGCTTGAGTATGTCAGCAATATGGTCAGAGAAAGTTAGATGATGGTCCAACAGCAACCCCAGATCCCGAACCGAAGAGACCCTGTTCAACAATGAGCCGCCAATTCTATAGTCATAATGGATTGGGGATATCCCGAACTATGGAAAGTCATAGCACTGCAGTTCTTCGGTTTCAGAGCCAGGCTATTGGATGAGCACCATGAGAGGAGGGAATCGAGGTGAGCCTGCAGATCCTAACATTGATGGGACGACTCCAAAGTGCGACATAGTTTCAGATCGTCCGCAAAAAGCAAGAATCTAGTTCCGTCCAGTACATCGCTAACGATATTTTATGACTGTTTCTGATGTTTCTGTATTTATGTTTCTGACGGGTTCCCGGCAAGTGATCAGAACATGAACATGAATAACTTTCTAGGTAATTAGTAGCATCTGTTTCTTGCATTTTTCCTCAATACCGAAGGTAGGTGCATTATTTGTGCAATATATTTTTGAAAAATCACCCTCCGAAATTAAAATGTCCAGTTGCTTTTTACGTTTTAGAGCATTCTGAACAATCTTGGTTCCGTGGGCAATTCCTTGTCCCAGGCCTTGAACTATCTGAAGTTATGGTCCGATATTGAAGAAATTTTCAGGGATTGTGCGGCTTAGCCCCATGACATCCCCTATTTATTTCACTACTGTCAGACCACCAGGAGCGTGTCCGTATGTGCAAACGTGAGTTTCCTTGAACTACAATTTCTCAGGTCTTTTAAGGGTGCGCGGGACGACGGGCTCGGGAAGCGTCCCAAAATTTTTCACGTTTGTGAATTTGGAAAGGTACGTATGTGACAAAATCATAATTACATAATTTACTATGTGAATCATAAGGTTAAGTTTATTCCATCCAGAGGAAACTGGAAGAAATCGATAAAAACCTCAATAATGAAGCCACACTACCTTCTCACCAAGATTCATGATTATGAGCAAGTTCCATGGCCAACGGATTTAGGTTTGTAGGCTTGTAATTTAAAAAAAAATCGTACCCATTGCTGTTATCTACTCATTATAACTCCAGCAGAATATTATTTTATATACTCAGTTATAGTATACTCAGTTCATCCCTTAGTGAGTATTCCATTGAGAGCGACGGACACGTGATCCGTGCACGCAAATAATTTGCTAATGTTGTGGGTAGGATCGATACCAGCTCTTGCCCCTCGAACTTGTTGATTCTTCTTCCTTGCCACTGGCTCGAAATTCTTTTGCAAAGTAGATAACTACGATTTTAACCAAAATCGACGAAGATGAATTTCAGCCTCGTCTCCTCAGAAGTGTAACCACATCGTAGCTTTCATTATTTTTGGTTTATTATTTTCAACTATAAACCTTTGGAATCGAGCAAGAGAAGACAATCTTAACCATTAAAAATTTAATGTTTTATGTTTCAAGGTACCTACTAACTTAGAAACAGAAAATCGAATTAAAAAAAACACACAGTTATAGATAAATGGAGACATGATTTTTCCTTTGTATGTCGAAGGTATGTTATAATATCGTGAGCTAAGAATACGGATTCAATAATCACACTAACAACAAATCGGCAATTATCTAAAAGAAATCTAAAATAAAACATCATTTTAAAAATTATAGTGGGAAACATAAAAGTATCACAGACTGGAGTTTGGTACATTATAAAATATTCCCGGGCCTCATTATTTATGAAAATTATGTCTAGATACCTACCACTTGAGCAGTTACCTACAATATTCCTTCAGGCTATAAAAACATTTCTCTACCGATTAGAGTTCGAAAAGTCTCTAGTGGAGCCCCTCCCGTGGAGCTCCTCCCGAACTACCCCAAAAAATTGAACCATAGCTCAGTAATGACTAGCTCAGTAGTGTACATTCTTCAGAGTTTCTTCGTCGATGATGAGTCGTCTTATGAAGAATACTGCTTGTGACAGCTTTAGTGCCAGCTTATCAATGAGGGCGTTCCACTCCAGGTTTCCGATAGTGACCGCACCTATTAAATTGTTAGATTCAACCATATTTATTTCTCTGGTAAGAGCAGACGTAAATTGAGTCAATCATTTATTGTCATTCATTATGAAGTTTTTATGAGGGCATTGCAGGGTGTAGTTATATCGTGCGATCCTTCTGCAGTTGAAGGACCAGCGGTTGGACGTGTTTCATTTGCGTAAAATTCTATCTCTTGGTTTTCAAAAGAATTTATCTGAGAAAATTTTTGTACTTCAGGTAGGTCGTTAATACAAACAAAAAACAGAGGATCAAAAGCTGAATTTTGAACTATCCCGATAAGATTAACTTCTGAATTTCAATCAGTCCGTTCAAGTGTTTGATGATAGGTCGTCGCTGTGTGATTCTACAACAGCTTGCTTCTGATCAGCCAAGGCACACATGAGAAGAAACACACAATGAAACGTTGTCTATTTCCACGAAAATAATGAGTTACAAAGTTAAACTGATTTGGATGATTACGTCATCATCAGTACGTAACAAAAAAGAACAAGAAGTTGGTCATGTTACAAAAGTGAGGAGGCTGTACTGCCCGCCCTACTTGGCAGACGTCTTCAGCTAGTGGTGGTATGATGTATTTGAATGGTATACCGTCCGGACCTTGAGCTCCAGCATTCCTTATTATCTCACTCAAAAACACTACCTCATGCGGTGTACACGGCATCAAGAAGCCTCAAGAAGAAGGAGCAGTGGTTTGGTATGACATAGCGGTCCAAAATACGATTTTTTCTGGATAAAATATGTAAAAGAGATCCCTCTTATTGGAAATTTAGTGCTGATTCCTGATTTATCCTATATGTTCGTATACCTAGATTATCTCCTTGTATCCGGGTGTAGGTCTGAGTCGATGGGCTGTAGATTCTAAGTGAATGTAGAGAGCCTGAGTATAACCTAAAATAAATACATAAGAGAAGAGTGTGACCAACAGCAAAAATCGTCAGATGTCGTCTTTCGTTTATCTCAGTCATGGTGGGGAAAAATCGAAAATTTAGGCCTGAGCTCTGATTAAAAGGATATGGAAAGCACAATCGGTCAGTGGCTAAGAACATGCTTCGGTTTGATATTTCTTGGAGCGAACGAAGTGGAGAAGTGGTTTGTTACTTACTTAGTGGTCAACGTTACAATGGACAGTAGGCTCAGCGATTTTTTCGAATATTTATATACCATGTAGATCATGGTTTTCAATGTACCTTCCTCATATCTGGGCATTTTCTTCTTCATCCTTCAGATCGGCAGTTGAGGTTACTGAAAAGCTCATAATATCTTGATGATGATATCTTGAGATACGAGGTTTTCACAGGTCGTGGAATGACAACAAATAGATATTATGATGCTTTCTACTCCACCAGTCTTCCCCGTCATGTTAGCGAATTCATGAAGAAAACTAAAACTTATTGCAATGGCTTCAAACATTTTGGTTCGCCAATTTTTGAGAATTTTCTCCATGATAATCCGTTTCAGACCATTCTAAAACGATCCCGAAGTTTAACACTTTTTGTGTACCTTGGTATGTCTGTATGTACCTATTAATGGATTGACCAAATATGGCAAATAAAGAAATGGATTCACATTAGTTCATTATTTAACTTGAGATCGCACGGTCAGTTTTATCTATGTCTAATTATGTGACACTCCAAACAATGCCTGACACTAGGACCGATCTAAACCACCCGAAAAAATTAAAATGTCAGTAATTAAAAAAGAAGGCTGGCTTTGCTGGCCAGCATTTTTGGAGCGCTCTTAGGGGTCAATTTATGAAAATTTAGGGTCAAAAAAGTAAATTTCCTTCTTAAAATAAATAATGTGCTGATTCCGAAAATACTATGTTTTATGTACCTAAATATGGTCTATTCTGAGTTAGATAATTATACAAGACAATAATTCCTACAAGAATAATCCACCAAATATTTCCAATAATCATAGTTCAAACATCGGTTAAAACGATCCTTTGAACATTCGCGCAAGAGTGGAACTTTCATGTTACCATATGCTTCGCTTGGATGTATGCAATAAATGATGTTCCATCGTTATTGTAATCACACTCATCACTTAAGGCAAAAGGCACCTTCGGTATAATGGAAAAGGGGAGGACAGGAAACGATGCCAAGAGGAAATGTGCAGGTTCATCTTTGACCTATTTAGGACCACTTTTCCTCCGATGTGCCAGAGCTTGGAGGTGAGGGGCGTGTTGGTTGAAATGGGGCCGGGGGGTGTTTCATTGAAGCTGTGCGGACCGAAGGGCGTAAGTTAAGATCGATACAACCCCTTCTCCGTATCCAGCCTCCCACCCTTGAGGACGCTCGATCCAGTTAACCCTATTCATGTTTTTCCCCCGTCCAGGTCTCCATCTGTTTATTCACTTGTGTCCGTTTACTCTATTCCGTTATATTAAGTATTTTGGATCTACTCGTATTTGAACCATACCGACCCGAGAGGAGAGAAAACGGAATCGCCAGGCAATACCGCTGATGACTTGGTTGCGTGGCGTACTGCCTCAATCAATTCGAGTCACCTGTTGTTGTTGATCCAGGAAAGAGGGCAGTTAGTGTCTTGCTTCTTGAATGAACAAACGAGCCTTCTTTACTAGGATCAGACTCTCGTGCGCTGCAATTAATATTGTAACAAGCACAATCTTGGTTGTACGTTGTGATGATGAACGAATAGTGTTAACAGAAGGTAGTAAGTATCTAATACGAGTATAGAATCAACAAACAGATTATACATGATCACACTTGTCCATTTTCATCAAGTCGAGTTTGAGACTCCTTCGGAACTGTTCATGCCTGTTAGTTGGAGGTTGATAGGTAAATAGTTACTTCCAAGTACTACAAATAGGATATCCTTGTACAAAAGAAACCTAGGTAATTGTGAACGACACAAAATCGATGGTAATACAATTTTAATGTGTTGGCGGGCATAGTATGGCAGCTTCGAATACTGCAAAGCCTATCCCTGAGATTCGATAGCTCGGATGACCACCTCAACTATGTTGAGAAAAGATAATGGTAGAGGCAGTGATAGTCAGTTGATGAAATGATAGATAAGCTCCAGCAACATACTTGAGATAGATAAGTGTAGATACGTGAAGTTATGATAGAGATAGTTGATAATCCTAGGTGTTGTAAGTACCTAAGGATGGATAGACAGTTGATAACCCTAGGGGTGTCCTAAGAGTTGATAAAGATGGATAGTTGATACCCTAGGGGTGCCCTAAGAGTTGATCAAGATAGATAGTTGATAATAAAGAGTAAGCACTAATTTGATAGTTGATAGTACCTACCTACCTCGTAGTAAGATAAAGACGATGAAGGTGTTATGAAAACGTAGACAGATATAAATTGATAAAACATCAGCAGGACCTACTCAGTTTATTACACAAAGAAGACAATGGCTCAGAGTGGTTCAATGATATGATTATGATGGTAAGTATAAGTAGCTATATCATTTGTTCCTTCCCTGAAGTGGCCACTTAAAGATAATAATTGTAAATAAAATTCTTTAGGTTTCTGTATACTGTGTCTGTATGGCACGGACATCTCTGGTGATGATGCAGTAAGAATTAGAGATGGATTGGTGAACATTTAGCTGATATTCACGAATTGCAACACGTGGAAAAGGGGCAGACTTGGAAAGATGTTAACACATGAGCTCACTAAAGGGAAGTGTTCTAAGCTTCTAAGATGGCTTCCAGGAAAAGATGGCTGGATTCCAGCAACTGTAGCATGGCACTGGTGGTGAATAAATGTCACTGAACCATCACGCAAAAGAGTTCATTGAAAATTAGGTTCAAGAATATTTTAATTTAATAAATTATTAGAAACAAAATTAGGGGGCAGATTACCCAAAAGTAACAATGAACAAATAGGAGGGTCATGGATGTACTAGAAAAAATGTGAACATCCATGCTTCATCCATGAAAACCTGAGAGAAAACAATATTCCATCACTGTATGGGTAACGCCTGAGGTTAGTCTCACTTTACTGAATTCAGGTTATAAACATCAAAACTATTACACCACGTGAAAAAGTGTGGAGAATTGTGCCAGTTTGTGGATGATTGGATAGTTCTAGGTAAGTAAGTGAGTTTAGATTATGCTGTGGTGAAAAATAAAAGCAAGCGTAAACATAATGAATGGTAATACGTAGGGAATCATCTGACCGCCAGTACTCTCTATTCTCGTATAGGGCCCGGCTATACAATCCTAGGATTTGTGACGTAAAATGCGCGCCCACATGTGTGAAACCATCACCTATCACATCTGCCATATGCATGCAGCACGCGTAAACACCTCTTATAACCTCCATCGCAAATGGGGATATCAGAACATCTGCGTATTAACTTAATTAACTCCGTTCGAGGAGGCTGTAGTCTCCACTTCTCATGAATTAGAATTCTTGATGAAATATTCCGAACACCTCATCTGGTTGATGGAATCGACGTATAATAATAAAGCGGATACCTAACACCAACACCAAACAAAAGTTTTGAAGTGCCAAAGTTAGAGCCTCGTATGCCACAGGCAGTCCTTCATCACCAGAAAGCATCAAATAATGACAT